>VZRL01004835.1:70659-204923 GCA_013397895.1 Origma solitaria
AGAGTTAAAAAAAAAAAAAAAAAAGGCACAAAATTATTAACAAAATGTGAAATTGTTTGGTTACACTTAGGTCCAACGCCCAAATAAACACCCTGGTTGTATTTCACTGACTTCCAAGAAAAGTTTGGCCATCACATTTTTAGCTGTATCAGAAGTCTATAGTTATGTGAGGATCTATATTTGGGTCTGAATATGCAATATGCCTAGTTTCAGTATCATTACATATATATTCCTCATTTACAGGCTGAAATGCATAGAGAGGGTGAAGTCTGAGCTAAGAAAATCCAGAAGGTTGTTTATGCCCCATAAATTTCTCTCATTCCATTTAAAATCCAGTCCTCACTAGGAAAACCTTAAGTAAAGTAAATGTAGTGGCCCTCTTCTGGAGCCAGAATTCTCACCCTCAAGAAAATGAATTGTCCAAAAAGTGCAAAAAGCTGGTGAAGAGTCTGGAGCACAGGTCTGATGAGAAGCAGCTGAAGAAGCTGGGGGGGTCAGCCTGGAGAAAAGGAGGCTAAAGTGGGACCTTCTCATTCTCTAAAACTCTCTGACAGGATGCTGAAACTGGGGGGAATTGACCTCTTCTCCTAAATAACAAGTGACAGGATAGGAGGAAACAGCCTCAAGTTGCACCAGGGGAAGTTTAGAATTCACATTTGGAAAAATCTCTCCACTGTGAAGATTGTCCAGCTCTGGCAGGGATTTAAAAGGCAGATGGATGTGGCACTTGGGGACATGTTTTGTGGTAGGCTTGGCAGTGCTGGGTTAACAGTTGGACTTGATGAATTTAAAAGTCTCTTCCAACCTAAAAAATTCTGTGATTCCATGATTCTAATAATGACCTTAACCCTGGTTTTTTGGTTTTGGTTTTTGGGTTTTGTTTGGTTTTTTTTTTTTTTCAGAAATGCAAGCAGAGCCTTTTAATTGCTCATCCCAGAGAATGAGTAACTCAGGTGTACTGCAGGCTGTGGATGCTGTGCCTGCAGCAGTGCTCATGTCACGTGAACTCATCAATGGGGGGATGAATTTATGGGGCTGAATTGAAGAACTAGGGAATTTCATGTCTTCTTCTGTAGGTAAAGGTTAAAAGCAAGCTTGTACAATAGGGAGATTAGAACACAAACTTTCAAGAAAAATGGTTTTCCAATGGGGTTTTTTTTGAGTTCATTGATTATAGTGTACCTCTATTACATTTAGATGCCCAAATTAGGCTTCATTGATCCTGTTTCAGCTCTGTCTAGTAGAAGGAGGGTAGTATTTACTAGGGTTATCATCATCAGTGGTAAGGGTAAAACTGCAGACAAGAAAAATCTTTCTGGGTAAATGTAAAACAATGTCAAATAGCTACAAATTCCGTATTTATTCTCACTGGAGGATTGCACTAATGTCCAGTGTTGTCTAAGGATATTCACAAAACCAAGTTGGTAGGAAGAAGTACTCCCTCTTACTACATCCATTGATATATTTCAGAAAAACAGACGGTTCTTGAACATAAAAGATCTGAAGAATAGCATATTCAGAAGTTATGATATCTTCTATGAGCATGTCACCTGGATAAACTATAGGAAAAGTTTATGACCTATGTCCCTACAGGTTGTAAGCTTCTCTCTACAAGATTTGCACCATGAAGTTTATGAAATGAGACCAACCAGGAATTTAATCCAGAGATATAAAAACTTGGGTGGTGGAGTGGTATGATACCCCCAGGTAATTTCAGTGTATTTCATTACATAAATGTCTTTTCATTACATAAATGCTCGTTACATGAATTGTTTTTAAACAGCAGAGTTTAGGTTAAAGTTGCCTCTGAACACATTAAAAAGCCACTGCAAGGGTTAATATCCCACCTACCATGCTCAGTTTTTAGCTGGGGTTCAGATGGTGTTAAATATCTGCTTGTTAGTTAATTCTCACCCACAAACAAACCTGAGGACTTTCAGTAAAATTTTGATTGATCAAGAGCATCAGAATCTGAGAAATCGAGGGTCCTTTGATGATGATTGATGATGAAGGTAGATTTATTAGATGCTGAAATAGTCGTTATCAAAAGCAAGAAGTTGCAAAACCTTTTTCAACAAGTAATCTTCTGATCCTCAACCCTTTTCTTCAAAGAGACTAGTTATGGTTTTCCTACCACAGGACCAAATTTTCCCTTTCCTATAAAAAATACAAATGGAACAGGAAAGGGATGGGTGGGAATAAATTTATACTCTGTACTAGCACCTGTCACTGATTTTCTTTGTTTCCAGGCAACTCTTTAACCACAAATGTTTGTTTGTTTGTTTTTTGGGGTTTTTTGAGGACTGAATAGCCAACATACTTTGCACCAGAGTCTGAGGGAGCTCAACCCAAATGAATGAATTGCCTTTATCCCATAATTCCCCAGGCACGCCTGACCATGACTCCTGAGTAACCTGTCATTCTGGCACCCTCCTCCAACAACCTCCCTCCTCAGCCTATGAGAAACTTTTGAATGAGTAAACTGACATTATGACATTTGCCCAATTTCAATTTCGTTCAGTCAATTAGCAGTAGCTTCAGTCTTGTATTTCAATTGATTAGGCTGAAATTACCATAGTGAATTTCCATCCTGGAGGGTATGAAAGCCCTCAGACTCCGGATGTATGTGAATCTTGTGTGCCTCTCCAGACTGAGCTGCTGTAGCTAATACACTAATGAAAAGGTTATGTCAGGCAAACTGAATATGAAAAAAAAAAAAATTGAAGACAGAAAAGTTAAATAGGTTGCTTTAAACCTCTTAATAGAAATGGGATGGGGTGCTTTTTTTTCTCTCCTTCTAATAGTAGAAAATGCCTTTCTGTGAGTGCTTCTCGCAGATATTAAATGTAACAAATACAACAGGGAGTGCTTTTGAAAGAGCAGATGAATTGAAACAGTGGGAAGAAAAAGGAACAGGAATGGGATGGGGGATAAGATACTTCAGACTTAATATATTGCAAAAAAAGAGATAATTCTATGGGCTAAAAAAATCAGTCCACATACTATCTCTTTGCTTCACAGAATGCAGAACCCCAATCACAAAACCAATAAAAATGCATTCTCTGATGTTTTACATATGCTATTTTACTTTTTCAGGGAAAAACAAACCCCACATGCAACCCCTTTAAAAAAAACAGGACTGCAAACAATGCGAGGAGAATGTGGTCTGCTGTGCAATCCTGGATTTAAGAGAATAAAACAAATCCCCCAGGACCAAAGCCACTGGACTAAAAATACTCCCAAAACTTTGCTCTGATTTAAGCAGTATTGGAGTTTTCCATTCATCAGGGAAACTTCCTAGTGAGATTCTGTGTCCTACCAACCCAGCCAGAAGGAGATAGGGATAGCTAGAAACTTTCATCATGGTATACAAAGACAGCAAGAGGTTTATCTGGCTTTGAAAGCTGACGAGAGTTAAAAAATCAGGCTGTGTGTCCTCTGCTCTCAAAGAGAGCCCTCGTTCTTAAGAATAAATAGGAGCATAAATGGAGAATAGGAGAATAAATGGCTGAGTGTAAGAACAGAAGAGTGTTGATCTTGCACCACTGATGGGCTGATGTAGATCCTCAATAAATCAGTTTAAAACGGGTTCGTGTGATGAGCTCAGGCAGCTGCACTGTGTGTGCCTGGAGCCATCCTCATGTGTCACTGTGAAAAAGTGCAAGTCTTGTCTCCTAACCTCAGGAGGTGACAAAATCAGGCAGGAGGGACGATTACATTTTGACAGGACCTTGTTTACCCATTTGCCAGCACAATGCTGATCCCGACAGCCAAACTGTCTGCCAAATGACTGTTTGCTTTTATATTTTACAGGTTTTCCTGACAAATAACTGAAAAAATATTTTGTATTGTTGTGTCAAGATGTAGCACTTTCCTAGAGCTTTGCATACCCTAAAAAGGAAGAAGAAGTAGCCATGAAAAAGTTTCTGGCTAGGTTTGGACAAAGATTTTTTTTTCCTCTCAATTTTATTCAATGTTTGCTTTGTTCTCCCAAAAGACCCTTTCTCAATGACCAAGGTGGTAAAGATCTGATGAATCTATTTCTCTTTTGGAATTAATTGGCTCATTTTTACAAAACTATGGAGGAACAGAAGTACAAATAAAGATCTTAACATGATTAAACAATCACCCAGCTGTAATGAAAAATGCCGTATCTGAAACTGTCTTGAAGAAAAACACATCCTCAGGCAACACAAGTTTGACAGTGCATATGCAGACTTTCAATTTACTTGTAATGGAGTAATTTCCATGGAGTTGATGGAAGTTCTCTAATTTCCACCCATAAAAATTGGAAATGCTTCTTCCTGTTGTCTTCTTGGTCATAGGAATAATTTCCTTGTTAGAACTTCATTTTCCAGTTGTTCAAATTCTATCACATGCCCTCTCTCTCCCATCACAGAAATCTTTCACCAGTCCCACAGGCCCTTTCAGTGCATGAGTGGGCTGTGTGTTTAAAGTCCATCCATTAATATTCACACTGTTTCCTGGGCTGTTCTTGCCATGCTGTTAAATTCTGCTTGGAATAACATTAATTCCATCTTATATTTGGAGGTGTTTTTCATTTGTGTCTGTCCTTTATGAAAATGCTGCTGTGTTTCATTCTGCGGTGCCTGCAGATTATGTCAGTGGCGTTCACAGTCTATTCAGCTCCTGGAGGAAAGCAACACAGACTTTTTATTTGTTTAGGATCTGGCTCTTTAGGTGACATCCTGACTCCAATGAAGTCAAATTAGTTTTTGTTCATTCACTTAAGTGATAATAAAGAGGAGAGGAAAAAACATGCTTAGGAGGAAGAAAGTTGTAAAATTTCAGGGACCACCAAAGGTGATAACATTTCTAGCAGGCTAATTTTTCATTTTCATATCATGTGGTGACTTTAAAACTATGTGATACTTTCTAAGCACCTTGGTTTAGATCTACCCCCTCCTCCTCATCTCCATTTTCAGATTGTCCATTACATTAAGGACATATAAACAAACAACACAAGGTTTTTCAGGTTCAGAAAATACCCAGAATTTGACTTGGAAAGGGGAAAAAATGACTGTGGATAAATTGTGTTCTGCTGTACCACCAGTTAGGCCAGCTTGTTTCTAGGAAAGGATGGTAAGTGTTGGATGTTGAACAATGTGAAGAAGAGATGTTAATTTGATATTTCTCTACTGAAAAAATAGCTAAAATGTCCAGATGAGGTTAGATGGGCTAAACTTGTCATTCTGGCCTTTTATTTTGTCACAGAGAAGAAACAGGGAAGGATTGTTTTGCTATATGCTGCAATGGTATTAATAAGAAAAGATTTCTTCCCGTTTCTCCTTCTTCCTTTCCAAGCTGGAATTATTATTATATGAATTTCCCTTTTCACATTTTAACAATCACAGGCAGCTTGTGCACACAAGTATCTACAACATTAAGTTGTGAAATATTATCCATAGTTCTTGCTTAATCTTCTCAGCTGAGCACTTTGGTTTCCATTCTGCCTTCCATGTTGGTTCTTCTTCTTCAGCACAGTCCCCATTACAGCTTTATTTCCGTAATCTGGTATCAGTGAGCAGTTGACAATGACAGTGGACACTTCTGGACTGAACCTTTCCAGAATTTGTGAAGATACATATCTGAGATCCAAGGTTATGGAATTGTTACAGGAATTCAAACCTGTTCTGGGCTCTGCACAGCAAAGACTTTTTTCAACCTCTTTTGGACCATGGGGATAATCTACAGTGTTCACCTAAAAACAGGGAGGCAGTATTTTTTTCCATTAGAGATAGGTACAAACAACTACTTGAATGGAAAAGGGAGAATGGTGCTTTTGGTGTCTGAATCTGCATTGCTATTTTTGCCAAAGTGCTCTGCAGGTCATTCAGAGACACCCTCAGCAGGGATTAGACACAGTGAGATGTGCACTTCCACTCCCAACAACATCATATGGCCTTCAGTTGAAAGCCAAAAAATTCTCATTATCTGTACTTCAGGAATTCCTTCTTGCAGTGTTATATTTGTATCTATAGGTGGATTTTTCAAGTGCACTCAGTGGTCTGACTCTGTTGTTAATTACATCTGTGGGAAGGAGTTTAGACCAGAACAGTGAATTTTCTAAAGAATAACACATAGTTCATTTTTGGCAAATGGGATATACCTCTCTGCCCTTGACCATGAATATGTTTTTTCAGCATGCCATTGGATATGTGAGAAAAAGCTTACTATGGGAAAACTGTGATTTTTCAATATTTGTGCAGAATCCTGCAAATATTTTCCCATTATTAATACTGGCAAGTTGCTGTGTGGTAAATCTTTATTGTTAGTATAAAATAGTCAAGGTGCTAAAGACATCTATGTTTTCTCTTCAAAAGATACATTTCACATATTGATTTCCTTCAATGGACTTCTAATATTTTTGGAAAATATTTTCTTTATTTTGGTAGCTGGCTTGCTTCTCCGTGTCAGGTTTGGGTTTTATCCTCAGATACTCTTTGTAGCAGATGTAAAAATGAGGACAATGTCTGACACATGAGCTGAGCTCTTCAAAGTTTTTGGTCCTCATGTCTGTGGCTAAAAGAAGTAGGTCAATCTCAGTTTGGAACTGTATTTTTACCATCCTGATTTTCAGTGCCTCATCAGGGTCAAGTTTTAAAATAGGTTGAGCTATGCATGACTGTCTGTGATTGGACAAGTGCAAAACATCATTTTCATAAAAAACCCCCAAAGTTTCCTTCCAAGATGCATTTTTCTTTAACCTTTCTAAAACTGAAATGAGAAAATGATTATGTCCCCTAGGAACCTGCTAATAACATATAATACAATATTGTTAGATTCTATTATTTGTTGACAAATACAACTGCGGATGACTTTGGGTGAGACAAAGACTGAACACTTTCCTGTTGTTGTTTCTATCTAATTTTCCCTTCATCCTTCTAGGAGCCCTCTTGAGGCAGAATCTCCCATTAGCCCAACACTATTTCTTAGCACAAACCAGCAGATGTTGGGTGAGATTAAGAACACACACTAAGAGAAGTTTATTTTTTATCATGAAGTCCGACGTATCACTGAAGATACACATATATTTTTAATTTTTAATGGAGCATCCTTCACCTTCCAGTGTATTACCCTTTCTCATGCTGGGGACTTTCCATTTCACTTGGAACCTCAATTTCCCACTCTGCCACCTTCATCTGTGCACCCTGGAGTTGCTGTGGCAGTTCTACACTTGCATATCTCACACTGTTGTTCTTGCGTGCTGCTCTCACATGTTGTTCTCATGACTTTGCACTTCCAAATCCTGAGATATATTGGTTTTGTCAAGTTTTTCCTGGAGGAAATTGTCCCAGCTGTGAGGATGACTCTCTCTGCCCCTTTTCCTGACTTTTTTTTAGTGTATAACTATATAGTAGAAGAAAGGAAGACTTAATGAATCACTAAAATACATAATAACCATTTAAACAGCCAATAATTATTAGACAAAAATATCTATATATGCACAAAGTTTAGTAGTTAATCGGTGTGCAACATGTAATCAAAGCTTTTTTCAGGGAGTGTTAGTAGGATCACAGGCAGAAACCATCAACCAGGAGATGGTTTTTCTTCCTGGCTCACCACTGGGGAGAGTTTTCACTATTCCATTCTCCCTTTCTCTTGCTCTGTTTATCCCCTAAAAGTAACTTTATCATTTGAGTCAGTGTATGCCATCAGCAAGACATTCCATGAATAAAACTTTGTCCAAGTTCATTCCATGTCCCTTATCCTTCTTTGTACAACACTCTCAGCATCCTGGTAGGTTCAAGACCAGACAAAATCCAAAGAATCTGTGAAACAGGGATCCAGATAAACAGCCAGTCCTGCCCCAAGCCTGGCCTGGAGATTGCATTTAAAACACAGTGAAGGGTGAGCCAGGGGAGATCCTTCTGTGATTTTGATGCATTTGGTCCTTGTTTCAGACTGGGACAAAGCCACAATCAAATTAAATGTTAACAGCAATTTACAGCACTTTTGCATCTGTCAAGTCTTAAGCTTTTATTTGTGCCTGTGATTCACACTCTTGAGGGTGCACAATTTGCAGGGCATCTGAGTATGCCTCCTGTAGAAAAAAAACCCACAAAACCTTTCTCTTCTTTCTCCTCATTTTAAAAAACTGTGGTTAAGACATATATTGCACAATGCTCAATAATTTTCAACCATTTTTTTCCTGTTATGTAAGATATATTCCTAACCCCTCCGATTCTATGGAAATAGCAGTGTGTGCTCGAACTACTTATAGCTCTGAACATATCATTTTTCTTATCAAGTTGTCATTGCATTTTCTGAGCTGCTTGACTGGTTATTGCAGACAGAGTAAAAATATTCAGCTGCCAGGTATGCCTTAAAAAAAAGGATCTACAAAGACAATAATAGAAAGTTGTTCTAATATTCTACAGTTTTTGCTCTACTCCTGCTGATTATTGACAGTGCTGTTGTGTTTTTTAAGATATATTTAATTATATTTTTAATCCACTAGCTGTAGCACGATGCATTAGAACATTTTTGCTAATGAGTTTTTTCTTTACTTTCCAAACATATCCTGTCAAAGTGATCTCGGTGGGTAATCTTGTAGAGTGGTAAAATCTTTGTGCTCATCAAATTGGCCACCCGTTTGTGAGCTACATTATTTGACGCCTGAACTTTGATACAGATATTAACAATCTGTGTCAATAAACTAGCCTGTAGCTAATTGGAACGAGAATACGAATTTGCAAGTACAAAAAGATCTGTTCCACAGTTATTACTTGCTGACTATCTTTTGATTTGGGTTGATCATTGGAGATAACATGGCTCAGATATTTGGTCTTTTTAGCACCATATGCTAAGTAGCTAGTGCAAATGTTACCTCTACACTGCATAAATTTCCTGACTAATTATTGTATTAACTGCTTACCATCTGAATTTGCATTCTTGCTTTCATTCATTATCAGTTTGTGGTTGTCTGCTTGATTTGCTTCCTCACAGATTAGAAATCTCTTCCTGGGTCTGACACGAAAATCTGTGCTGTGGTATAATAGTCACAGTCTGAAAATACAAAAAAGACGAGATTTCAGAAATCAGATATGCAAAAAAACCCCACAAAAACCAACCCTGTGTTGTTAATATGTTATTAATTGATCTCCTTGGTTTTGCTGCAAAATCTTTTGCAAAATTAAGCAAAATAAATAGGTATATTGGGGGCTTGGAAGATCTGTGATATCTTTGTAGCTCTGGCGATGACTGGCAACAGCTGAGTTGGACTTCCAAGGAGCCAAAAATTATTGACTGGAATGAAAATATGAAGAAATTATTTCAGATTTGTTCTCACAGATCAGTATCTAGCCTGACATTTTACCAGACTTAGCTAATTGCTTATTCCATTAAAACCAATAGGAGTTTTGCCTTTGTGGCCGCCAAGATCAAGGCTAGCCTATGGATTGTGTTAGTGCTCTCTGGATTATAAATCTTTCCTGAGAGGTTCACTACTCTACAGTATATTAGGGACTTAAAATTTAAAACAAATAGTATATTTTATTTTATGTCCTTGTTATCAGTTTGCCTTACCGCTTGACTGCTATTTTATTGTTTTAGAGTCTATCTTCCAACAAGACATCTGCTCTTGGTCAGGAGATAGAGTTTTTCCCTCTTCACTTCCTTCCAGTAATTAAACATCCTCACTCTTGAAAAAAAAAAGTCTAACTCTTACTCAGTTTCGTCTGGCTGAAGCTTTAAACTTAGTGGTTTTAGTGTTTGTGTGGTAGGGCACTCTAGGGAGGCACCTCCACTGACCAAGAGAAAAGAATTGAACTCCACCTGGGATACAGAGAAGGCTGAGGTTCTCAAAAAGTTTTTGTGTCAGTCTTCACTGATGAATGCCTCAGTGACACTTCTCACATCACAGAAGGCAAAGGCAGGGACTGTGAGAAGGAAGAGCTGTTTGCCGTAGAAGATCAGATGCGAGAAAATCTAAGGAACCAGAAGGTCCGCAAGTCCATGGGATCTGGTGAGATGCCACTGCAGGCCCTGAGGGAACTGATGGATAAAGGGCTTAAACCACAGTCTGTCCTGTTTGAAAGTCATGTGAAGATCCCACTGACTGGGAAAGGGGAAGCACAATATTAAAAAGGGAAAAATGGGAAGACCTGGTTCTGACCTGAAGATTCACCTCAGTGTCTAGCAAGATCATGGAGCAGATCAGCCTGGGAACCATGCTAAGGCACATGGAAAACCTTAAAGCAGCCCTTCAGTACCAAAAGGAGGTTTGTGTGAAGGCTGAAGAAGGGTTTTTCACAAGGACATGCAATTTCACTTGCGTAGTGATCTGACTTCCTCACAGTTTTCCTTGCTTTCGGTCCTGATGTCACCTCCTCTTTTTCTCTTCTGATTTTCTTCTGAATATACTCAGTGGCATTAGGCAAGTCCTTGCAAATCTTTTTTGTCTATTCTTCCTCCCCAGGCTGACAATTTTCCACTGAATCTCTTTCTGAGAATAGGCAGTCATCGAGTTCTCAACCCACCTAATATGCTTTCTTGACAACTTTTAACCAGAAGGTAGTGAAATACTAAATCCCACACTCTTCTGAAGTCTTAGTATGTTTGCAGTTATCAAGCCTGTCATTTCAAAAAATATGTGGGTTTTTTGTTTGATTGCATTGATTTTCCTGTGGAAAAAAAAGTAGTATTGACTGACATTAATCACCTTCTAAGCCTAATAATTAAGGAATTTATACCAGCATCAGCTTTTCCTTGAATTTTATCTGTGACAGATATCAGGCTAATGGTGTCCAGGGTATCCTAAACCACCTTGTCTTCTCTGAATCATAATAAAATGTTAGGATTTGCCCAGCCTGCTGCTGTTTTGCCTCTATCCCTGTCTATTCATCCTGTCTATTCAAAATTCAGACCATGAACTAGAAATGTCCTCCATCAACTCATACAGAATCCATCCAAGCAAGTATCCTGGCCTGCTGATTTAAAATTATTTATCTCTGAGAGATGTTTAACACCCTCTACAGCTACTAATGGACTGGAAAATACTTTATCATGTTCATGTGATTCAAATACATCCTCCTGCTTCTTTCAAGATACAAAACAGAAATATTGAATAAACATATCTCTCATTAAAAGTTCTGCCAACCCCCTAAGCACCAGAATTTTATTATAGCTATTATTCAGAACCTACCTTATTCCAGCTAGTCAGATTTTGCTCTTTTACTGCCTTAATTTTCTACAGCCTATAACTTCCCTTCCTAGTTGATAGCTGTTGCTTCCCCTTTCTGTTTGCTAAATATTGCTTTTAATTTCTAAATTCTGCTTCCAGTCTTTTGTTGAGCCTGGAAGTTTTATAACTAACATTGTCCTCTCTTTTTGATGTGTATTTCTGTATGAGATTTTAGGCACTTCATTTTTCTTTTTTATAGAGCTTCCAGATTTCATCCGGGGTTTTTTTAAACACTTTTGATATATTTCCTTTCTTCATTCTTTTTTTTCTCTTATCAGGAAAATCAGGTTTATATATCAGTTCTGACTGATGAAATATGCATGGATGGGGAAGAGGTGACACCGACCTGAGTTTTCCTCACCTGGCATGTACACTGAGCTTTATTTCAGGTCTCAGTGCTCAAGTGTTTACACCATTCTGGGGAAAAACATGTAAATGGATCTACAGAGTAAATGGTGTGGTTTGAGGGAAGATCCTCCCCCTTCCAGCTAGAATTGTCCTGCTGAGGTGCCCACAACTTTGGTCATGAAACGTGGTGTGGCTGTGAGGCTTTTGTACTTAGATTAGATTCAGAAATTAATTTGGAAGGTGGTTTTTTTGGTTGTTTATATCATTCACAGAATATATAGCCTTATTTCATGAGGCAACCAACAACTTCCAGTACACTGATTAATTCCTTTATTTTCCATAGAAATAACCCAAAATTTCTTACCCCTGAAACTTCTGAGCATGGATTTAACTTTTTTTTTTTTTTAAACTGTTAAAAAAAAAAAAATCTATGACGGTTTAAAATCATACATATGTTTTACTTCTGGCTACCTGAGACTTACCACACTTTTTTTCAAAATCATTTGTCTTGCACTGAGCATGGAAGCAGTGCATTACCTACTCCTTATAAGCTTTATATGAGGTGTGTGTGCCATGATGTCTATGAGGAATTGGCCAGCACGTGATGGTTTGGCTCTCAATCAGCCATGGACCATTGATTTCATTTTTTTTTGCTTGTAAATAGGAACGTCATTGCCTTCAGTAGGGCATCAACTTGCTCAGTATCTACCAGTGTAATCTTCCTATATTTGCTGCTGTCATCCTTCTTTCTTACATTCCTGCTATTGTTATTTATGATCAGCTTCTATCTTATTAGCTTGTTAGAACAGGGGGTTTATCTTCCTGTGTATTTGCAAAGCATCTGCAGTGACAAGGACCATGATCCTGACATGCTGCATAAATAACAGCAGCATCCCTTCCTCTTGGGATCATAGATATTGCTGAAGGCCTTCAAAAGGAGGCTGAGGGGCAACGCCATTATTTTCTAAAGCTTCGTGAGGAACGAAGTGGAGAGGGAGGTGCTGATTTCTTCTCCCCATTATCCAGTGAAAGGATGTATGGGAATGGTTCCAAACTTTCGAAACTGCCCATGGGGAGGTTTAGATTGGACAAGAAGCATTTCTTTTCTGAGAGGGTGGTAAAACACCGGAACAGGCTTCCTAAAGAGGTGGCTGATGCCCTAAGTCTGTCTGTGATTGAGGCATTTGGACAATGCCCTTAAAACATGCTTTAACTTGGTCAGCTCTGAATTATTTGGGCAGTCAGATTAGATGATCTTTAGGTCCCCTCAAATTTAAATATACAATCTATTCATTCTATTCTATTCTATTCTATTCTATTCTATTCTATTCTATTCTATTCTATTCTATTCTATTCTATTCTATTCTAAATATATACCAAAGCTGTATTTGGACATCCATAATATGGGTGGATTAGTCTCCATTTTCTTAAAATGTTGAATCCTAAACCTGCTACTGATTCCAACAAGACTTGGATCAAGTCGTGTAGAAATAAACAGAATGAGGGTATTTACAAATGGCAGCGTTGGTCCACTCCGGGTCCTTTTCCTCCAGGCACTGGTTTAATGTGAGGTTTTTTTCCATTAGAAGGGCCAAAGTAAGAAAAACACCTATCAGCCATCAGAGACCTTTTCAGATTTCTTTGCAGAGGTGACAGAAACACCATTTCCACTTTTAATCTCTCCACGATGTGACCTCAAGAACAAAGTGTTGTAGTGGTCTTTGCACAGTGTCTGACTCTGCATCTCCCAACAATGCCAGGAACTCTCTGCCTACCTGTTCTCCAGATGTCCAAAACCTGATACCTGCCTGTCTGTTTCTTTGTCATCCAGAAACCTGTCAGGAGAAAAATAACAGCTCACAGCAGCACCTGTCTTACAAAGCCCTAAATCTCAGTAACTGAGATGTCTCAGTGTCTGTGATCTCTGAAAAGCGGAACAGGCATTGTTAAAAACTAACCAAATTTGATTTAAACTGCAAGTTTGATATTCACCTGCTTTGAGGAGTGTGTTATGATGCTGGAAGGTCTCTGCATTTTGCAAATCTCACAAAGTATTTCTGAGTCTCACAATATGCTTACAAATCTCAAAACAGTTTCACCAATTAAGTCAATGAATCCCAAATGAAAAACTCAAACACTTTCACTTGCAAATCCTGACTTTCTTTCTACAATTCAAGGATAAGAAGGGATTTACAAAACCTATACTGTCAAGTACTGAAGCAATTTTGATTCTCAATATGCCTTGTGGCTATGTTTGAAAGAATGAGCAAGCAAAAAGTTGCTGACATGATGTCAAAATTCTAAAGGGCAAAATCCTTCCAGCTGAAAGGAAAAGAAACAGAGGAGGAAGTTCAGTAGTGCTCATGAGGATTTTTCCTCATGATGATGTCCACTCTTTGGTTAGGTCCAGATCAAGGAATAATGTATAGATCTCCTTAAAGCTGTTAAAACCGATGCTGTTTTTCCCCACAAACTAAATTAGAATAGAGCAGCGTAGATCAGAATATATTTGCATAGAATGGAATAGTGGCAATTGGAAGGGATCTTCAGCAGTCATGTGGTACAATAGCCTGATCAGTTCGTGGTTGACCAAAAGTTCAGTTTACTGTTAAGGGCATAGTCAAAATGCCAAAGTTAGCACAAGGGATTTCAGACACCGTAGCTTGGGGTGTATTTGTCCTGAACCTCTGAAATATAACCTCAAAGAATCTCTAAATAAGAATCTTGAATTGCAGAAAATTTATTTTCCCCAAGTTATCACTAATTTAGATGACATTAGTATTCGGTTCACTTTTAGACTGGATTATTATTGTTATGTATTTAAGTAAATATGTATTTAATTGTGCATGCTTGTGATCCATGGCCTATTTCAAACCTTTGTATTGCTTAATTTCGATAATTTTTTTAAACTTTCAATTAGTATACAGTTCATAAAAAGTAAAGCAAATTTTGTATCTGTTCTCTTAGATCTGCATGAAAACCAGGGAAGATTTTATGTCTGCCTAATTTTATGAGTTTATAGCGCAGCTATCCATATGTTTTCAGGTATATTTAGTACAGACACATACTACTAATTTTAAAATGTGTAATGATGATGCCACAGATTCCATAGATTCCACTTCATCAATAGAAACTCATCTGACCTTACATTTAATTAAATAAGTCCATAAAAATTTGTATTTAACTTGAAAACTACAAATTCTTAACAGAGAAGACCTTCAGTATGACTTATTCTCACCACACCAATCAACCAGCACAACTTCAACACTGGATTTCAATGGCAGATTTTAAAGGCAGGCATGAAGCTCCCATCAGAATATTACCAAGTGTTGAAGAAATTTATTTGTCGCAGATACACCCTCAAATTATTCATCACGTGCTTTACAAATAATTTTGAAAACTCCAGTACTTAAGCCGGTGGGCTCTGACATGTTGTGGATACTTTACATGGAACTTGTCCTTTATGCTCCAGAATTGAAATTTTTATATTTTTCTTTTATTATAGCCACAGCACTCGACCCTTGTCAATGTACACAAAATTTGAGTGGTGCAGAGATGGTTCCACCCAGATCCCTGAGAAACCACTCAGATGGTTCCCAGAACTGGACACAGCACTGCAGATACAGCCTCACTAAGATTGAGTAGAGGGGCAGGACTGAAGTGTAAACTTTCAAAGGAAATAAATTTTATTTCCTTATACTCCATCACTTACCAATTTGATAAATCTTAAAATGTTCCTTTAAGGAAGAGAGTAATTTACTCTTGTAAAAGCATTTATTTCCTGGTATTACACAATAATCTTCAGACTTTCTTAGCAAGATTTTTTAAAAAAAGTATTTTTAATAATGAATGACTAAGAACTAACATGGCAAAAATCAAGGTAACTGATGTATTATTCAAATACATGGTCTACAGCCATTTGAAGCTTATCAGCTTATTGATCTTATCTAGTTCAATGGCTTTGGATCAAAGTACAGTATTTACAGGAGCTTTTATTTGCAAGGCATTTAGAAACACGTTCAGATAAGAACTTACAAGTGGCACAAATGTTCAGCCTACTGATAAATTTAAGTGTACAGACAATGCATAAATAAACATTTATAGGTCAATGTTTATTGTATTACATAAAGCAACTTTGTATAATCTTCTGTTAATAGATTTTTCATCACAGCTATACCATTTAAAAATGCTTTTACTTACTGCCTAATATCCAAACCGGCAGGGAATTAAGCAGCGGTAGCAAAACAAAATGTTATTTGATTAAAGAAAATTATTTTCTAAGAATGTTTTCATGTTGCCGCAGTGTTCCTACTGGTGGCATATTATGCCAAAAACATAAGACTGAACTAAGAATTTTACTGAGCAGCATTAGATGGCAGTCTTGGATGTGTTGTACAATAAACATCTAACGTGCCAAAATTCAGAGAAATGGTATGCTGGATTAAAAGCTGCTTCTGCAGTTGTATTTGGCATCCCTGTTCAAATGGGTTTAGATCCCATAACTTCTGTCATCTGTCACAATAATAATGCTCTGGTCTGAATAGCACAAAAGGAAACATTAGAAGGGAAATTTTCAGACATACTAAAAAAACCAGCTTTAGAATAATAAGGATACTGTATTATTATTATTACTGGTATTGTTATTTGAGTAAATGTCTGTAGGTACTTTTCATGGACTTTTTCATAATTTTCTTTACTTTTGAAAAGAGACATGTATTCTTTTAAGGCCTTCAGAAACATTTCTGCTACAGCCCTTTAGAAAACCCTATAAGTATTGGCTGTGTGGTATCAGCCCATAGAACCTGGTTGTTTCCTTTGAAATTATTTTCTTCAAAGTTGCTCGTAGTCCCCTGTCCTATTACAGAACAAAAGGGCATTCCGAGTATAGATGAAGAAAGCAAAGGCAGCCTCACACTGCATTTCTGTGTGGGTAAGTTCCCCCAGTTAGAGTTGCTGTCAATGTCTTTAGCATCTGCTCGTCACATGTGGTTTCTGGCCCTGGACCTTTTTCCTTGGCTGGTGCCCTTGCAGTAGTGATTTTGGAAACTGGTGGACTGTCAAGCTTGGGATCTGGAATTTGCTTGTACATAGGGTGTGTTCAGGACTGGCAGTAGTGATATGCATCTTCTCTGCCCATTCTTTGATGCAATTAAATCATGATGAGTGGATCATTCATTCCTTTTCCATATTTTTCATTTATGTGAAGTTCCTGCAGGATAGTGTTTCTAGAACATGCTATCAGCTGGACTAGAGTTTTGTGATGTGGCTGCTGAGGTCATGTTTACAGGTTTAGAGGAAATAGATGTCAGATTGACACCACGAGTTGGTGACTCAATGCTTTGTGCAGTCACAGAATCATGGAATGGTTTGGGTTGGAAGGAACTTTAAAGATTGTCTGTTCCAACGCCCCTGCCATGGGCAGGGAATGAATACAAACCAGGAGTAAGGTTTTGAAGTGAAACTCATCACACCCAGGCTTAACTGTGAAGTGGTGTCCAACTGTATGACAGTTCATGGATAAAACTCAAGTGGAGAATGAGATCCACTTCACACCTGGTGCGCTTAAAATTTGCGCTTTGGACCAGGCTCAATACTTATAGCACAGACATGGCTGCACAAGTAAAAGATGACAAAAAAAGATTGCAAATTTATCACAGTGGGCTTAGTTCACTTTTTTTAAAAAAAATTGATATCTTACCTATAATTTGGCACTAAAAAGTTTATTTTATTTTCTTACTAAGCTTACTAAGTCTCACAGTGCTTTACAAAACAGGATCCTGTCATTATTCCCATTATACAACTACCAAAAACAGGCACAGGAAAGATCAATTGACTGCAGAAATGTGTCCTTGTAGGCCTCTATCAGAGAAAAAATAAACCCAAGATCAGTGCAATTACAGCCCCATACACTGTCTGCTAGGTCACAAGCTCTTCTGGCACGTCCCATTTGCCTTGGCTACGCAGTACAAAATAAAATATTATTGTGACTTATTATTTTTTCTTATTAGTGAAACAAATATTATTTGTATGGGGCAAATTGTGATGTTACAAAACACAATGTAAATCTGCCTAAAGAAACCCAAATCCAACTGCATCCTGGAGGTGTGGAATCATGGGACAATTTGGGTTGGAAGGGACATTTAAAGATCATGTGGTCCAAGCCCCCTGCAGTAAGCTGGGGCATCTTCAGCTAGATCATGCTGCTTGGAGTTTTGTCCAACCTGACCTTGAATGTTTCCAGCAAAGACTGAGGCAAAAAGATTGTTGAATATTTCCACCTTATCTTGTCTGCTGTTACCAGTTTGCCAGATTTGTTCATCAGGGAAGAACACTCCTTTTGAACTTTGTGCTCTGGCTGACATGCCTGTAGAAGTCCTTCCCATTATTCTTTGCATCCCTTGCTAACTTCTGCTCCACTACTGCACATTTTTCAAACAGGGTTTTTCTGAAAACTTCTCAAAGAAATGCATGGTATCCCAGCAACTCTATGGTTTTCTGAATTTTCTGTGGTTTGGGGTTTTTTTCATTTTTGTTTCATTCTCCCCCTTACTACATTATCAAATAGTTTCATGTATTTGTCATGTTCCAGTGCTCTGCAGTGGTTGCTATAAACTGCACTTTAGAATATTTTGCCATGGATACAAACAGCTCTGAAATAAAGCATTCTAGGAGTACCTGCTCACTATCAAAATAAAGGTAAGCCTCTTTCCAGGAAAGTTAACTTTTCAAATGACTGAACATCCTGGATTACATGAAAAACATCTAATTTTAGTGGAGCAACCCTTTCATGTGATTTTCGGCATATAAATAAATAATAAGGGAATCTGAGAAGGGGAAAATCTTGGTCAGTGATACAACAATTAGGTTACCATGAGCATAGAGGAGAACTGGACAAGAGGAAAGGGGATCAGAAGACATAAAAGACTTGCAAGGTGTCCACAGGCTATGCAGTAATGGTGGTTTTGTGCTGACTGAACACTAGTTTGGAGAAGATCAGTTAAAACAGAAATTCAATCTTCTTTCATGTATGGCTTTACTGTCCCATACAGATGTGAGATTCTCTGAGCTACACTTTTCAGGTGTTTATTTGATTTTGTTTTTAGATTTCTTATTCAAGCTTGCTATAGGAATCGTACGCAAAAAAATAAATAGTGTTCTTGGCTAAATTTTGCACATGTGAAAAACTCCTGAAGGAGCAAGGAGGAGAAATTATTTTCCCTTTTCTACACCCAAACCACTACCCAAGTCGTGTTTCTGATAACTTAAACTACGTTCATGGATAGAGCAGCACATAAGAAAATCTTCTTATCCCCCCATTATAGTCTGTATTGATGTAGCAGAAACATCTGTTTCAAATTGTTGATTTGTTTTCAGATACAGGAGAAACATAAAGTGGTGCTATCAGTTTTAACATTTGATGTGTAAAATTGCCTAAACGACCATCTCTGGTCAATAGACAAAAGAAAGGATTGCTGTGCATGACTTGGTCTTGTTGTAAAGAAGACTTTTGCAGCAGATGAGGTGAAACAGACTCTTAAAGTTCCTGTTTGACCACCTCTATTAGCAGTAAAGTTTGGTTGTCCAAAGCCCAAAACCTGCATAAGAGACAGCTGATGTGCCATGAGATTAATTCCACACAAGTGACCTAACCCTGGAGCTACAGTGGGATAATGAGGTTATTTTTGGACCAAAATAAATCCATGATGTACCCAAGGTTTTGTTACTAATTGAAATTGGCATGTTCCCATGAAGGAAATTTTAGTTTTAATGGACTTCCCAACATTTTTTTTTTCTTTTATTTGATAAAAAAAAGGTGCAATTCTTCCAACAAGTATGAAAACACTGGACTGTGAATCCTCAATGGAATTCTCAAACCAGTGCATACTACACTCGAATTCTGTGTATTCTGTATAACTGTGTGGAGGATAGCATAGTCCTATACTGAGATATTAATGAAAAATATTCATATACATAGATACAGCTCTGTTAGGGCGGATCACTTATTTTATTTCCCTGCTTACAAGTTTCATTTTCAGCAGAGACAGATATTTAGAGAAATAAAAGATACTTGTCTCCTTTTAAAAGAAACCATTAATAAAAAAGATAACATTTTTTCTTTTCACTACTACTGAAATATTTTGCTTTCCAGTTTCTGTAAACATAAAAGATTATATTCTTCAATACCTGAAAATTTATAGAAATATAGAAAGATTAAAAAAGAGAAAAGGGTAACTCTTACATTGTAGCTATTTTTACATATTTTGAATTCCATTTACAGAAATTTAAATTAAGACTAAATATAGTAACTTGCTTTGGAAACTCTTCCAAGCCTTGATAATGCCCTGATATCCTGTGGAAATGTCCATACTTTACACTTTTCAAAACACAAATAAACTGAACTAGAACTCATCTTAAAAATTACTGCATATTATATAAGAGGAAGACTAAAACTCCAAAGTAACTAATTCAAATTATCCTCAGTTTAAAAATTAGACCATGAAATGCAGAAAATTGAGCTTAACCTCGAAAGGAACCAAACCAGATTCAAATAGTCTATGAGCACCAGGCAGCAGAGTATCTGAAATTCAAATTATATCAAATAGCATCATTTTTGTTTGTTTGTTTGTTTGTTTGTCTTGTCATAAGCCAATGCTTGAGTTTATGGGTTACAGCTAAGGTCTGTACACTCCTGTTTTCATCCAGATTTTGAACCAGGTAAATCTCATACTTATATATCTCAGAAAAAAAAAAAAAAAACAAAACAACCCAAAACAGTTAGGAGAGAAAGAAAGCCCATGTAAACACAACATAGATTTAGATAATCCCCATAGATTTGCTAAAGCCTTCCAGATTCATGAGCAATAGAATTTTGTAATAATTTTTCATTTGCATTGTATAAACTGCAATCTTTGCTTTGTTGGCAGAAACACTTTGTATTCATGAACTATGTTTAGTTTAGTACTGCTTAGAATTTCCTTTTTCCCTCTAAATGCCAATAGAATAAAAAGACAAAGTAACAATGTTAGGCTACCATAACACACAAGCTCTTGTTTTGATTACTCATCTCTCTGTTAGCCATTATGTTTGCCCACCCAGATAGTTTCTGCCTGTTTTATTTTGTACAGTCTCGTGGAGCAGCCAGAACAGCCACTGATATTTCAAAGTGGTTTATAGTGGAAAAGGAAAGATTATGTATGAAACAGCAGCAGCGTACTTGAGAGGGGGGAGGTAAACAGTTACAGGTTCAATTCTTGTTAACAATGATTTTCAAGGTGTAAAATAAAAGCTTGTAAGTATAAGTTTGTGAAACCATAAAATAGTTTTCCAGTTTCGTGTAAGCCAATGCACACATTTTTAAACCCATGCTCTGACAGGTTTGAAACAGGTACTTAAAATGTTTTTCGAAATGCCACTATTAATTTCTCCTTTGAACGCATGACATAAATGTTTGTAGGAAAAACATGTCTCTCGACTCTCTGCTCAGTGTTTTCACACTGATGCTCTCTAACTCAAGGGCCCCATATTGGATATCAAATTTCATAAGTCACATAACTGAAGAATCTGGAATATTTGAAGATGCTGAACAATTTCAGCTCTTGCTGACTCACCTGAGAGCAGCTGTGTGAGCAAACACCTCACACAGGAGAGTGGGAGCCACCCGAGCATCTCCATCTGCTACCAAACACTGGGTGGGCTTCAAAAACTGACTGGTACAGAAAAATAATGGTGAAAATGTGGCAACAAGACTTCAGTGAACTCGGAACAAAACTGATTATCAAGCTCAAGCATTTATGCAAAGAACCTATTTATTATTAATTCACTAGTATTTCAAACACCCTCATGGCACCCTGCTTTATTTCAGATGTATGTTTCAAATGTTTTTTGTTTCTAAGTGATACATTGGTAAATCTGTCTGGTTCTGCTCTTGGTTCTTGGCTTGAAATGTGTATTCTACTGAAGAGCACAGATCTGTTGTAGACAATACTGAGCAGAGAAGTGTGAAGAGCAGGTTATTTCTGCTAATAAAAACATCTCATTTAACACAGAATACTTGGCTTTGCATTTTTTGGTTGAAATTATTTTCCCAAGTCAATACAAATATGGAAGACATTCATATTGACCTTTTTTTGGCAAATAAATTCATATGTTGGCTCATTTCTATCCTGTTTGGAAATTACTTTCAATCCTCTACTTTCAGAGTATTTTAACTCACCTCCCAGTAATCCATTTACTCTTCTGAAACTCAGGGCACTGAAAGTAATAAGAAAGGTGATTGAGTAATGCCCACATGTGGAAATGCAGAATTGTTAGGCTGCATTTGCGTCAGATGTATATCTATGCCATGACAAAAATACCTCTCATTGCATTTAAGTCTGTGACAAAAAAGACTTAATGAACATAATAACTTGGAAAATTGTTTACAAATCTTTAGAGTCCATTGTGAGTAATGTTATATCAAAGGTAATTGTAAGCTGTGAGCAGGAAAGGTAACAAATAATAGAAATGGTAAAATGATGTTTTATGAAATGTTTTTCATACAGCTTTCAAGATTCACTGCAGAAGATTGCATGTAAAATTAACTGATTTTTAGATACAACTTCCAAGAGCAGTAGGTTGACTAAAGTCACATATGAAACTGAGAGCAGAAATGTGAATAAAATTTTCCTCTCCTCCACTCGAGCCATGAGGTCTCCATTCTGGCTTTCAAGGCAAAACTAACACTCTCATGTAATTATGGTCTTCCAAGAATTTGTAGTTAATGGAGCTTGAAGATTGGTCTTGCAGACCTCAGACTTGAGGCTATAATGCCAGACTGTCAACTTGTCTAACAACCCCATTTCAGACCCACAGTGAAGATAACGTTGTAGATGGGGAGAACAAAAAGATCGTGATGCTTTTGCAGACTTGGATGCTGTAGTCCAGTGTTTGATTGGCAGCGAAATATTTTAGAATTTGGCAAGAGGTAGTGTTTTTTTTAAAGTTTCAGCAGGTATACCCTGATCATACTGCCCACGTAATTAAAAAGGTGTTATAATACCTTACCAACCCTCTCATATGTTCATTATTCATTTAACATTACACCTACCCCAGTACTTTTTCCCCTATAGAAAGCAAGTTCCTATGGGAAAAATGTTGAACTATAGATAGAGTGACATGCAGGAGCTTTTGTTACCGAATGACCCCTTGACACTCAGTAATGAAACCAGTCTTCACTGTTTGTATAAAAAAAACATTCAATTTTCAGGAAAATGTCAGTATGATTATTTTCTTTTCATCTCTTTTAATTTTTTTATTTTTATTTTTATTTTGCTCAAGGTTTTATCATCACTTCACTCTAATGTGTATGTCAGGAATTGTACTTTCAGATAACAACGAAGAATTCTGAAAAAATATATTGAAGTTTTGACATTTCTTCTTATCATCTGAATGATTTTGCTTGCAGATAGGAATGGGGAGGAGGGAAGTTAGGAAAATGCATGCAAACAATAAATGTGCCTCTTTAGTGGTCATAAACTGACATTTTGCATATGAAAAATGCACTACCTATGTGTGCTTTCAGGTGAAGGAATCCATCCTTGCAGCTCACGGAGGAAATCACAAATATGTGGGATCTGCGTTAAGGCTGTGATCACACACAGACACCAAAATAAACCTTACGTAGAGCTATGAAAATGGAATTAGTCCTTAGTCACAGTGGTGACTTCAGGAGTGATTTCTGGGGGCTCTTTAGCCATTCTTTAGGAATCTAATCATGAGTCTGCTCAAGGTATTGACTCTCTGGTGTGACTGATGGACTGAGAAAGAGTTGTTCCTATTGAAGAAAAATCTGAACTATGTAACTGCTCTGCAAAAAGAAAAAATCCCTACCAAGTTATTTACAGAAATGAAAGCTAAATGAAGCCTTTATTCATGGTCTGCTGGCAAAGGCAGTCTCCTAGCTGAAAGAAACAGTGAGTCCAAAGTTCCACCAGGGAGATGAAGGAAAAATCTCAAACCTCCTGAGTGTCTACTATGTTGTATTTTGTGCTCTTGTGGGAAAATTTTATCTTTTTTGGTTTCACCTATGGCTGGTGTCCTACTATGTGAAAATTAAATGTTCATTAGCATTGAAACTGAAAAACAGGTGCCCCACTTCTGGAGCACATGTCCTGATTGCCCTGATAAGGACCAATTCTCTCTGTCTCCAAAGACTTTAAAACATTAAATGCAAAGTAGAACAGCACTAGCGGGAAGAACTGAGGAAGAATGACGTCTGAGCATCCTTGTGTCAAGTTCATTCTTCTGAGAAGCCAGATACCTGCATTCTAACCTATTTTTCCAGGGAAATATGAGGATTTTAATAAAATGGAGCAATGTCACCAGGAGACACTGAACATATCCCTCCTTAGAATAGTGTTTTACATAATACCTGTAGGATGTGTTCATTGTAGTGTCTTTGGATGGAGGGATGTCTGCACTGCAAGATATCATTGGAACAGGTAATTCTACTTTTAAAAAGTACTGTATCAAACCTGAATTTGAAAAACAACTTCAGGATGTTCAAAGTAGCCTTTTTTCTGGGGAAAGGGAAGATACTAGGTGAAAAGCAAACCCCCTGGATGTAATGACTGCAATATGAGCTGTATTTGTTACAAATATTGTTTAGAGTCCCTTTGCTGGTACACAGAGACATGAGGAATGGAATCCTGGTTTCAGATCTAATTTTAGAATGACAGGCACTTCTTTAGCTTGGGCCCAGTATAGTTTAACCTGTTGATACATGGCTTGGGTTCCAGGACAGATGCCTCCTCAGCAAGGTCCCTGGGGACACAAAGCTGGGAGCAGTGACCCAGAGTGCTGCCAGCCCTTCAGAAGGACCTCAACACGTGGGGGAGATGGGTAAAGGGGGACTGAAAGGAGTTCAGAAAAGGCAAATGCAGGGTTCCAGAACCAACTGGACTCATGCCTGTGCCATGTGCTCTGGGATGGTCCTGCTCGAGCAGGGAGGTGGGACCAGATCAGCCGCTGAGGTCCCTTCCAACCTGACCCATCCTGTGATTATGTGACTAAGACAACATCTCACTTCTCCAAATCACAGTGGCATGAACTGTGGCCTTTCATTGCCTGTCTCCCTCGATTACTCAGAGTTTGTATTGGTAGATTAGATGATGGAGATGAAAATGTGTAGGATGCAAACACTCATGAATCCCACAGCCACTGCTTCATCCACTGGGTTTCATCCAAATGTCTTACTCATCTTTCCTTCCATGAGGAATCACTCAAAGCTGACTGGAAAATCGTATCTCACACACACACACACTTTGGAGGTCTGTCCAGTCCCAACAGATTTCTGGGACTTTGAGCAGTTTCCTGTTGACCAAAGGTCATCTTGCCTGATACCTACTTAATATCCCAACATACCTGAAGGTCAGTGCAACAAGAGCTGGCACAGAATAGAAACTTAAACTGAAACAGATGAAGAAAGACTGTTGCTTGCAGTGAATTGTGTCAAACAAGGGATTATGGAAGATGAATAGAGTAACCAAAAGAAAACATAACATAGGAGAGTTATAATTGCTGAATAAACAACCTCCCTGCCTTAAGACTTGAGTAAGGGAATAAATGTGTTTCCAGTGGGAAAAATATCCTTCCTAACTCTGTGCTAATGACACCCAAGAACAACCAGATAAGTGTGTTCAGTGTTTAATTCAATTTAATTTAAAGCTTGGCCACTGCTATAATCCTTATAAGAAGTATCCCATGAGCTGGAAAACATTGTGAGCTCAAAATTATGTGCATACATGTGTTTATAAGAAGAAATGGATTCAAATCTGCATGGTAAACAAGGACCTGGTAGACAGCAATAGGAGCTTCTGGTTTATTTCTCTGTGTTTCAGAAATAATACGGTGCCTTTATAGTACGACCCCGAATCATTGGAATCAAAGGGAATGTGACTAATAACTGCAGCACACAGAGAAACTCTCCATTAAGGGTTGATTAAAACTCATTCAAGTTGCAAAACTCTTGTTAGCACCAAGTTTCACGCTGTCAGCAAATTGGTTGGGAAAAAGCCCTCCGTTTCATTGTGATATTTCAATGTATTTCACAGAGAGACAATCACAGAAGTGCTCATGCATTCATCACACACTGAGATTCTCAGCAATACCAAGAGTTGTGTGGTGCTTGCTGTTGATGTGAAGCACACTTCACAAACAGGAGCCAGCAGCTCAAGTCTGGGCCACACAAGTACAAATGCTATGATTTCATATTGCCATCTCGGATTGTCTTCTCTCATCTTGCTAGTCAGGATGGAGGAAATATAAGGTGTACAGAAATGCTGTTTTCTTTTGCACATGGAAAGTAGATTCCAGGCAGGATTGCATATCATAGTTTCATAACTTTAAATTAATTATTCCCACAATCCTCAGTGGCTGACACTTCTATTGACCCTCAGTTAAGAGGAAAAAAGGACTATTTCAGTCCTGTGAGGCATTAAAAATTCAGAATTATCTACTGCAACCTTGAAATGCCTTTCTACCATTTCATCTTTACTATTTTTCTGACAAAGTTTTTAATCTCATGTAAGATTTTTTTTGCACCTTAACTGATCTTCACTAAATGCTTTACATAAACATCAATGTATTTCCAAATCTGTCAGTCTTTCCTCATAGGACAGGAGATCTCCCTCACCTGTTGTAGTTCATGTACAGAACAAATATGTGTATGATGCACAATTCATCCTCAGCCATCCCACCCCAAAAGTACTTGTAGTTTGTGGATGTTTTTAATTGAAGTATCTCATTATGGAAGATTACAAAGTCATTGTAGCACCTAAGAAATTATTTTCTTCACCCCTAAATACTTGATTAAATTCTGAAGATCAAGGCAGAATTAGCTGCAAATTTGGGCCAGGATGCTCCAAGAGATCAAATTGAGACTTAATTGAAAGCTACTGGCACAGCACAAATTATAAGCATTCGCCTCTCAATGTAACCCTTCTAGTGTGTAATTATTTAAAATAAATTTGAGAGTTCATGTTGTTTAACCATTGCCATGCTAGTCAAAGCTTCCTAGAGATGTAAGGGAAGAAATGTCACACGGGGAATTTCATATCAAACAGATTTATATTGTCTCTCTCCAGGCTTCACAGATTATAAGGAAAAGCTGATGAGAAAGAGTAAAAAGTAAAAAAAATAAAAAAGCCTTCCCTGCTGCAGCTGGATACAGAGACCTTTAGAGGATTTTGGACACTTACCCTTACCTTTCACTGGGGAGGGGGAAGGAGGAAATGGGAAATAGGCAGGAAGTGCAGTTCTATTCTTTGTTTTCCTTAGTTCCAAGAAATACTTGAGGCTCTGATATTCCCTGTGCTATTATATACACAGATGACTCCACAATCCAAGACTTTCACTATAGGAACTGACAAGTCAAGATGCAGCTCCTGCTAAATGTGTTCTTCCCTGCTATACTGCTCCGACAAGTAGAGGGATGCTTTGCAAAGCTATAGCAGCAAATGTGATTTTTAAAAAAAATAAAATTTATTATATTCTTACCAAACTACTCATAGATCCTTAAGAGCCCTTGTAACTAAGATCATTGTCCTTTTTTTTTTAGTTTGAAAGATCCATTAGGTTTTCATCATGAAATATTGAAAAGGTTGAATTTGTTGGTAGAATTGTTCTCTAAATTTTACCGCACATGAATTTTAAAATGACAGAAGTCATGGATAAATAACATTAAAAAAAAAAAAAACCCTATTTTTTTTCTTTTTATAAATTTTTTCCAGCATAACTTTTCTACTATACAATATTTTTAAAAAATATTTGTAGTATATTGACTAAAATGGTCCTCAGCTCAGAGTCTGTGTTGTTTATTAAAGTTACTCTGTTTATGGCATGCAGACTACGCTTTGAGCCAGTGATGGTGATTTCAGTTCTTTTACAACTGTTGGACCAATTTTATTTGGTAAATATAATTTCTATGTAACCCTTAAGTGCAAAATGAAAACTGTATCACTGCATGCTAGAAAGAATAAAGAGAACTCAGGCTCTGCCATAAAAATGGAGTTCATAATTCCAAATTACGTGGTGAAAAAAGAATGGACAGAAGAGGAGGAAATTCCCTGGGAGAGCAAAAGTTGGGTTGCACGTGACATGTTGTTGCCAGCAGCTGTATGGGGTTTGCATGTCAAGGTTTTGTCAAGAGCAGGGCCACAGGTGTGGCTCCCCTGTGTCCTACAGATCCGAGGCCAGCCAGCTCCACGAGAGACCCACAACCTCCATTCCCCACCTCCCTGCACTGCTGGAGGGGGAGGAGGAGCTAGAGAATTCAGGAATAAAGTCAGACACATTAGGAAGGGGGAAGGTGTTTTAAGATTAGCTTTTCTTTTTCATTATCCTACTCTGATCTGATTTGATTAAATTATTTTCCCCGAGTCAAGTCTGTTTTGCCTGTGGTTGCTGAGTGATCTCTCCCTGTTCCTTACCTCGACCAACACACCTTTTAGTATATTTTCTCTCCCCTTTTCAGGTGAGGAGGGGGTGACAGGATAGTTTTGGTGGGCACCTGACAGCCAGCCAAGGTCAAGCCACCACAGTCACAGCGCACACCACACCTGGCCAGGAGAGAAGCTGAAAGGGAGCAGAAGGTGTGCACTTCTTTCCCTCTGACTTCAGAAACCTTGGAAAACACAGTAGCACAGAAAAATGCATCATTATACTCTCATAAAAGCCTGAAAAGCTTCTGAATGACAAAATCCAGGTGAATTCCGTAAATTTAGAAAGCATGAGTTACTCAATTGTTGAGCAAACAAAGCCTCAGCCCTTGGTGAGACAGTTGGATGTGGACAGGAGTGCCGGAGAGCTGCCACGATTTCAGCGAGCCTCTTCTTCCTCTCGGAGCAGCAGTTTGGTGATAAATCAGGAAAAAACACCCAGATTACACTGGGAGAAGCGGGACAGAGCTGCAACACCCGTGTTAGGAGTGCGTAAACAGCACTGATTTGTGTTTACCCTCAATTACACCACTCCTGAGATGAGCAGGATATTTCTGAGTGCCTACCCAGGCCGTCACTGCTGTGCACGAAGCCTGTGACAGTCTGTAATGGAGATGTGAGGGGAATACAAGAAACGGTCCCTAATGAAAAAGGGATTGGATTCTCTTAAGTCCCTGCCAGCGCCAGCATTGAAAATATTAAGAGAAATAATGAATTATAATTAAAAAATAATTTTCTTCTAATGAAACAAAATTAAATGCTAAGCTGGCGCTGCTGTGTAGGAAAATAAAGCGTGGGAGTGGCAGCAGCAGGATGGCTCAGCGCTTCGGGGAGGAGCAGGGTCAGTCATTAGCTCAGTCAGGTTGCTCACATCCACCCCCCAGGAAGGGTGCAGAGGTGAGAGGATGCCCCAGCCCCGGGGAGGAGAGGCTGCAAAGTGCAGAGATCGGGGCTGAATGCCCACAAGCTGAGCTTGCTGCCTCAGCTTTGCTACCAACCCTTCCTTGTGCTGTTAAGAAAACCTTTCCCCTCTCCCCCTTCCTATCCTAAAGCTACTAAGGGTTACAGACTGCTGGATTCAACCATCAGAGTTTGTGTAGCTACACAAAAGTCAGGGAAATGTCATTTCAGCAAGGATTTGGAGCATGTAATATCCTTTAAGAATGAGCAGAACAATCATGGAGGGTCCCTTATGTCCTTACTCCATGAAGAGCTGAGCTGCTCCAGTTTTTGTCCTATTTATTTAATTTGTCACTTAAAGTATGGAGATGGAGAACACAGGCACTCTTCTTCTGTCCTTACAGTGTTTTAGTGTAACATAGTCTTAATCCTAAATAAATCCTTTATATATGAAAGCAGATATAGGACTTACTATTCTAAGTACAGAAAAAATATCTACGAGATGTCATGAACCACATTGAAAAGTATTATCTATATTTTTGGGTTTTTTAAGTGATTCACATTTCCTATTAATTATCCTCAAGGAAAACTGAATGATCATTTTGAACATGAACCTGTTTAAATGCATTTAACGATACCTGGCTTTGGACTTTTGGCTACTTAGGGAGAAGACCATGATTTGAATCAGATTCCAGATGGGAATTAGCAAACATTCTATGTTTCTTGCTCACTGACACAACCTTGAAGTCTTGCAGAAAGGTTTTAAGTAGAGGCTGCAATTCCCACTGAGTTCAATGATGCAGGGTAAGGCCCTCACACAGTATTTCTTAAAAAAAAAAAAAACAGATGCCCAAAGCACATTCACAAATCTTTGCCTGAACCTCCTACTTTCCTAAATAAGGGAATAATGCATCTGGAAAAAAACCCTATTCTTTTATAGGAAATTATGATATAGAATATAGATTCACATAGAAATGGATGGTTACATCCCTTTTTTTTTTGTCAGGGAAACATATCACCAGAAGATCTGTAATGGAATGTATCTCTGCATTGAAACACTGACCAGGGCAGCAAAAGAGAAATACAAGTAAAAACACAAATTCTGGTGAGAGCTCTGGTAAATCCTACTGAATGATTATACAAGGAGAATAAAAGACTCACAATTTTCAGCTATTTCAATTTAATGTAAGCAGATTGATGAAAAAATGAAACTGTGCTCTACATCTGTGGAGTTAACACAGTCCCAATCCCAGCAGCCTCTGATTTCTCATTTAAATTAAACCAGTCCAGTCTTGGATGTCATGTCACTGTTTGTTTCCAGCATAATGGGGAATGGTGCCCATGGCTCTCGTTTGATGCAGAGCAAACTGATGGATCTACGAATGATTCCATCGTCAAGATTTCTTTTGGCAGCTCTCGGAAGGTCTCAGTGGAAGTTGCCCTGCTGGTCACAGCCACATCTCTACAGCCACATCGAGTGAACATTCCAAATGACTCACCAGTCACAGAGACTGCAGACAGAGAGAAGGTTTGTGTTATTTCAATGTATAATTTATTATTTTCATAACAGAAGTTACAGAATTATCAGTGACAAAGAAGAGCATTTTAAATGTGGGAAGGCTTTTAGCTGGGATGTGTACAAGACCTGGCCTTACTTATCTTCTTCATTGATGATCTGGAGGAGAGAGAAGCAATGAGTTAAACATAATCATGACCTGTGTGAAACTGAGAGTTACTGTCACCTCCAGGGAGGACAGAGGCACAGTGGAAAGGGACCAAAAGGACACGAAGATATGATGGGAAAAGATATGATTTTCAGACATGAGAGAGGAAGAGAAGAAAAAATCCAAAATTGCCTGCAATACAGGAACAGTTACAAAATAGGATTAAAAAGTATAAAAGGAGTTTTCAATATTCTGTGTGAGAAAAATAACAATAATAATAGCCAAAGTAAAAATGAGCAGAGGCATATTTTGCTTAGCTGAGCCAGAAATGTTTTTCAAATGTCCAAGCCTTGAATAGCTCATGCTTTATAAATGTTACTCTCTGGATAGAGCTGATGTCTTCCCTCCTTCCCTTCCTTTCTTCCTTTCCCTCACTCCCTATGTCTCTCCCTTACATAACTTCTTTTTCTTTCCTTCCTCTCTTTCTCCCACATAGCCTGCTGATCCTTGAACAACTCTTTTCCTCCTCCCAACATTAATATATTGTCATTTTCAGCATGAAAAGTGTGCATCTACCTGTCCTCTTGCAAGCTGGGGGAGCTGACAGAGGTCCTGGGGTAGAAAGTGGAAGCACTTAGGGAACGCAGCGAAATGTCTCAATACACTGCCAAAGAAGGAAGTTCCCCTAAGATAAACCACCACAACAGGAATGTGTTAATTCCTGGCCTAAATGGAGGTGGAAGTTTGGAATTAGCTCACCAGAGAAGATTCCACTGTGAAGACTGTGGGAACTTGTGATGAGAGCAGATGGCACCAGCAGGAAGCCAGGCCTGGTGAGTCAAAGCTGGGCACCCCATCCAGACAAAAATTCCCTCCATGGCAAACTGTGAGGAAGGAAGCAAGTCCTCACACACATGCCAGAACAAGCTGTGGGAATGGCATCTACACCCCGTGGATTCTGGGACTTGGGCTGGATAAAAGTGGTACCTCCAGAAGGACATTCTGGGACCCCCACCACTGGAAGAGCAGAAGAAGAGGACTGTTGGGGAAGATGAAATAGGAAAGCATTATAAATATTATTACCTGGCAAAAGATGCTGAGAATATGGAAACTATAAGCGAGATTGAAATGAAGACAAGCTTTGAGATACCAAACCCCAGGTACTGAACAACTGGAAAACAATGGTGTGGCCACTGAAGGTAATCTCCCTCTTTGATTAAACAATCCCCTCTGCTTGCAGACAGGTCCAAGGGTCAGAGCAGACTCTACCAACCTGGCAGAGGGTCCAAAAAGCAAAATTTAGGGTTTAAAATATAACGTCGTATGGTAATGCAATGACTCTCCTAGGCTGTATGTAAATGTTGTAGGATTTGTAGCTTGTTCTAGATTGGTTAGTGAAAATTAAAATATTCAGCACAGAAGATGATTTATTGTATTGCAAACGGCAACCACAGTATTCTATTCTGTATTCTGTATTCTTTTTCTCTCTCTCTCTCTTACTTCTTTGACCTGCTCTGAGCTGCGTCTGGCAGCTCCTATCGGGTCTTCTACACCCACACCCTTTCACAATAAACCTCATGCTCTGAGACCAAACTCCAGAGATCTCTTGTCTCCGTCCCGACCGTCTGTAACAAACCGACCCAAGCACCACAGATGCCAAGCCTAAAGAGGACCAATGGGACGCTGTTGGAATCCATGTGGTGGTCATATGTTTACTTATTTTGTCTCACTCGCTTTCTCTTTCCTCACCTCTCTTCTTATTTCTACCTCTCTACCTCACATTCTCTGTTAAATAAAATCCATACGATTGACTTTGGTCTTGCTTGCACCTTAATTCGGGCAGAGGCATCTTTCAATGATTGGATCCTTACAGAGGGGTCTCCCTTTTCCTGGATCAATAGTTTCCTGCCACTCCTGCTGCTGAAGAAGTGGGCAGCAGCATCCCCTCAACCAGTGCTGTGAGCTGAGTTTAACACCAGAGTTAATCTTCAAAACAACTCATAAAATGGATTCTTTCTCAGGATACATGAGCAGCGATTGAACTGCTTCAAGCCAGCGAGAAGTCCACTCCGAGAAGCTGTAGGTTCCTCTTAAATCCTGTGTCTCATTATGCAAGTGTTTTGGATAATTTATGGCATCTCTGCTGGGTTTAAGTGCCCACGTTTGGGCACCTGGATCCCACCCAAGGAATCATAAATTATTTCAAGCAACAAATACCATGTGAGGGTAGACAGTGGAAGAATGTTAGACAGCTTTGGTTTTATATAAGGTAAATAGTGTCTCCATAGGTGGGGCTTTTTTTCCCTTTTGCACTTTGGTAACTGAATGTCCTCATGCTTTCACTTCATATTTTGAAGCATTATTCTGATTCTTCTTTTAGCCTGACCTTCCATTAAATTCAGCAAGCACTGGCTCAGGTCTCTTTGCCTTTAATTAGACCTTGAATATACTTCATGGGACAGTATATTCAGGCAGATTAAACTCAAATGATTATCTCTCAGTAGAACCCACGTGAGTGAAGGATATATTTGGCTGAAAAGATAACTGTGAATGTAAGAAAGAGACTAAAAAAATTTGTAAAAAAGACATTCCCAAGTATACAGCTTTAGAACATCATAAACTGCCACCTGCAGGTAAATTCAGAGGACAGTAAATACAGAAAGATATTTCTAAAGTTTCAACATAAGCAGCATTTCTTAGTGATTTCTCACTGATTATATCTCATCGTATAAAGCTAGAATTTCCTAGGACAGAATAGAATTAAATTATATACACGAGTAATGGCATCTCTCTGAGAGAGAGCTCAAAAGCTGTCACTATCAAATTAAGCATGAAGTGGTAGAAATTAGGGAAATATATGTATTTGCAAATAAAACCACAAATACATATACTTATATACTTTTAACTTTTTTTTTTTCTGAAAGTAGTTCTCAAAAACAAATGAACGACTCTGCATTAACTCTAAAACTATTGCAGAAGGTCAAAAGGTTTAATGACTTTATATTCAATTGCAGTGACCCACCCAAAAATCCTGAAGGAAAATGTGCGTGTGCTTTCATTAGTCAACTGAATCTACCATGCTCCAACAAAATTTTCTAAACTAAAGAGTTCTCTCTTCATAAAAATATCCTTAGGACATTCAAATTCACTTTTAAAGTACCAGATATTTTATTTAAATTAAAAATACTGGAATATCCTGATTTGACTGGTTTAAAGTAACAATTGCCAAATTTTTGGAGCTGCATATGTTCATCACTGAAAACTTTTTGCAAGACTATCTGCAAAACTCAAATGTGCTTGGAATAATTGAGAAAAAGTGCGTGATTATGTGTTACATTTCTCTAATTATGTTACAAGGGCAAACCCACAGCATAATTATTACAAGATGACTTTAGGAAATAGCTTTATTACTTTTTCATTTCTTTATATAGGGAGGAGTCACTGCCATTGGGATTTGTGTTAGGTGGCCCTCCAAATTCTTAGTCCAAGAGGTCACTGAGTCCTGTTAAAGAAAAGTTTAAACAAACAAAAAAAAAAGGCACAGTGGCAAAGAGCATCCAAAGCTGTCAGAGTTCTGTGTTATTGATGCTGTGCAGTCTCCTCAAGCCCTGTTAAACCAAACCAGAGCAAAAGTTAGGGAAAAGAACAAGACCTATTGGATCTTCAGGCAGATCTGCATTAGCATTTAGTCCATTGGAGCAAGAGCACCTTTTTCAAACTGTGACAGGTATTGTTTTCACAGTCAAGCAGAATTTTCCCTTGGGCGTTGGTTTATGGCATTCCTGTGGGAATTTTTAATTAATACTACTACATCTTTAAGGCTCAGTCTGAAGCTTCATATCTATGAACAGTTGAAATTAATTGGGACTCTGAAATTGAGCTGTTTGTAAGGAAGACATCAGTGTTTAAAAATAAACCATACCTTTAGTTTTGACTTGCCTAATTTAAATAAACCATTAGCTAAGTTTTTATTTATGTCTCAGTCATAGCTGCTAAAGTAGATATTTATGACTTGGTTCTTAAATTGGTTTTCTAATTTACTTGGCATTTCATATGATACAGAGGGGGAGTTGTTTTCTCTATTTCTTTTTGTTTGTTTTTGGTTTTTGTTCTTGTTTATTTTTGTTTTCCTTTACTGATTTTTTTTTTAAAATTTGAAATGAAATGTTTAAATATTTCTTGAATAATATGCAGTATTGCATAGTATGAGACTTGTTGATAACCTCACTGTAAATGCCATCAGAATTGAAACACAGAAATACTGCAGATTCAGTCTGTGGAGTCATCCTTGCTTTCTATGCAAAAGAACAAAGAAAATCAAAATCCTTCATCTAAGCTTTATTAATCCATCAGAAATCTGTGTTTGAAGGAAGCAGCATTATTTCTTGGACACTTTCTTTTGTTGATTTTGATGCATATATATAAGGTTTGGAGCTCTTAAAGGTCTTGTTGATCAAAGTTTAGGTCTTATATGTATAAAGCTTCCTAATAACTCATAAATCATTGAGAATTAAGATCCACCTTTTGCAGCTGAGACATCTTCACAGTACATGATATACCTGAGTATATACACAAGGAAAAGGTGCAATGGATGGGAAAGGGGAATAATAAAGGTTATCCTAGTATTCTAAAACTGGAGATGAGACAGATTTTATGAATCATCCTCTGAAAATGCCTATTTTTCATTACTGACTATCAAGAGAGGTCAGAGTGACCTGCTCAGATGTAGTTATTTATTTTTCAGATTTCCAGATTTTAGGTGAGATCATTATATGACTGACATGGAACAGTATTTTTTTGGATTGACTGAATTCTAAAAAGAAGAGGTTTGAATATAAATGCAGCTTTAACAAATTTCCTGAAAACTTGTTACTGCAGAGTCTGAATAAAATCAACACCTCTGATAATAATAAGTTATTCACTTGAATTCACACTCTTGATGAGGATCAGTACATCCTATGCAAAACCTGTCAGTACCTAGAATAGCAGAGTTGAAGGAGTTTACAGAGCTGATTAGTCATTACATATAAACAGTAAAATAAAAGCTGCTATTTTGTTGCCTTCTTATCATGTTTGATACTCTTTTTTTTTTTTTTTTGGCAGAATATACGAAACTATGAAAACATGAAGGTTGAAAAAATTTTAAATGTGCTTCTTTAAGAATAACTCTCTTCCTGCAAAAGAAGGGGGAATTATATTTATACCGAATTAATGGATTGGGGTGTGTTAGCTCTGGGGTCATAATTTAAGTTTCAATATTTACTTGAAATTCTTTCCTTATATTAGTCTGTTGCACATTGAATAAGACACCAGTGCAGTTGTGACATTTAACAATCTTTATTGTAATGAATTGGTTCTTTTTAGCCAACTTAATGGAAGCAATAACTCAAATTTTAAAAGCAGTTTTATAAAGCCTCCTCCTGAGTTAAAGCCATGGGTGTAGATAATCAAATAATTGTTAAATCCAATCGTTTGAGATACTTTGATTTTCTTGGGCCACAAACCACTGCCTTTATCCGTGCAAGAAAACCACAATTCTCATACTTTTTCCATTCCACTTTGCAGTTCCAATAAACATATCTCCCCTAGCAAACAACTCCATCCTTCTCTCCACATTGATTTTTGCACTTGGGAAAACATTCTCCAAAAATGAAATTATCAAGTAAACTCCGTGGTGACAAAATTTATCATAAAGTATCACTTTTCTTGAGAAGCATAAGGAGGAGGATGGGGAGTGAATGCAGGAGCAATGGGTTTTCTTCATGCAGACATTTCACTCTCAGCAAGCAAATGTCGATCTTCCCCTTTGACGCCCTGAAATTGTGTGAGGTATTTCACAAAGCAAACTTGCTTTTTTTCTCTCTAGCTGGGATTCAAGCTAAATTCAATATGACACAGTAAAAGTCTAAAGACAGACAGGAGTAAAGGTAGAGAAAAAAGGTGAGGAAAATGACAGGAATAATTCACTGACATGATCAAGGAGCTAAGAGGTGCAAGATGTAGCCTGTCTGAGCAGCTGAACTTGTGTACTGATTGTAGATAGCAGAAATAACATTTAAGTAGATGTTAAATAAGATTGATATGACGCTGGCCCCTGTGGAGAACTTTCACTCTGAATTCCTGGCCTTGTCATAGAATCATACCCAAAAACTTTGATTAGAGATCAGCAAGCCAACCTTTGGTGCTGTTCAGAGTGACAGCAGTTCTGATATTTTCATCAAAACCCTTACATGACATATAGCCTCACATGCAACTCCTGGATCAATAAAATTCCATGCTGGTCTCCAGTGGTGATTGAAAGCCATTCTCTGTGTGAGATGCTGCTGTGAAAACCTCTTCAGTGGTGCTGGGGTGGAGAAACAGGCTCAGTGAAGGCTAAATGAGCTGTTCATTATCAGGTGGATTTGATTCATTATTAGTCATTCTAAAAGCTCATTCTCTGAAGACAGGTGAATGCCTAATATGACAGATTGGCTCCTTTTTTCAGTTTGGGTAGAGAAATCTTTTTCAGCTTTCATCGTGGCTTTGGTACAAACCCTCTCCCTGGAAAAGTGTCCTTAAAAGAAATGAGCAGCCTGGTCTAGTGGGAGGTGTCCCTGACAATGACAGGGGGGTCGGAACCTGAAGATCTTCCAGATCCCTTCAAACCCAAAGTTTCCGATGATTCCAATATTCTGTGAAATGTATCTGCACTTTGCAAAGGAATCCACAACATCAGAGAGCCACACATCCATCTTGAGGTACTCTCCTAAGGAATTTTTATCTCAAAACACATTCAATGACACTTTCACATGTACACCGGAGATCTGCCTACCTACAGGGCAAATTAGGCTGCTGTTAGGTGCTCTGTGTTTCCAGGAGTGCAATTCTCCTTCTGGAGCATCAAACCCTCAGCATTTGCTGTCCTATCAGGAAGGGAAATGTGCAGCCCATTTTCCAGCTGATAATTTAGTCTATGTAAATGTCATTTACTTGTGCAGAGCTTGGAGGTAGCCAAAATCACTTCATAAGGCTGACAGAAATAACCCTGGACCTCTAGGAGATCCATGCCCTACCAGAACAGTGAGTGGGTCAGGCAGCTGAAATGAGATCTCAGCATGGAGATTATCTTGAGACTGAGATCCATGTTTTGATGCCTGTGTACAGATATCTAGAGGTCTCCTAGGATAAGGAGAGATCTAACAAGGTAGAGAACAAATCTTCACATCACCCTGCCCTTTGCAGAGCTAGGAATGACATAAGACAACTCCAGTTTTCCTAGGCAGACATATTTTGGCAACTGAATCAAGATTCCCCTTTCCAAATACAACAAGCCTAGCTCCTCCACAGCAGCTTTCTAGATCTTTCATTGTCCTTCTCTTATCTTCATCTTTTATATGCAATGCCTTGTAAACAAGGCTCCAGCTGAGCATGAGAGCAGTTACCACCTCAGACTGACATATGGCCATCCCACTAAAACAGCCCAGAAAGGAATGTGCCCTTTTTATTCCAGGGTTACACCCTTCACCCTCATCCTAGTAAAATTTCAACTTCAGTGCTGTTTTCTCATGCTACTATCTAGCAAATTAATTCTCTGTTAAATGAATTTGATTTCCTACCCAGAAATGCAGAAACTTATACTGGATTTCATTAGTACTGAGACTCCCCATGAAACACAATTCAAAATGTTCCTCCAAATTCTTAATGCAACCTCACACTCTGGTGTCCCCAGGATTCATAACCTCTGCATTTTTCCCTTTCAGCAGTTAAACCCAGCATTCAGATCAACGCTGAAATGGATAACAAGGCTCTGCTTTAGCACACACTTATTTGTTGGTGTCCTGCCAGTATTGCAGAGACTCTCTCACCAGAGTCCAGTGAGACATGTTGATCAACTGCTGAAAATTCAAGCCTGACCAACGTAGAGGAAAAGGAGCAGAGAGACATGAAACAAATTGCCTAAAAGTAAACAACAGAGCCTCTTGATGGAGACTAGTATCTAAAATGAAACTTTAGCTGGAAATCAAGGTTCAACCTTAGCACTGCATCAGCTGTCACTTCTTCATTCTTTTATGACTCACTGCTGTGCTGTTGCTGAGAGGAAATTACCCAAAACAGGATTTTACAAAGAATAAAGTAGTGCTTAAAGGAATCTTCAGAGCAACTGGGCATCCTTTCAAGGAAGATCCATTCAACCACTCATTTCTGCTATGTACAGGCAGACAAAATGATAATAAATATTAAGCAAAGACCACTAATTTGTATTCATCATAGTCTATGATTGCAAAGCTTAACAAACACAGCAACCCAAATACAGTGGGTTGCTTTATTCCAGTGTATTTTTCCTCCCTTCTGCTCAGTGCTGAACCATAAAGGCTGTTCTGAGATGTATTCTTTTGTTGGCAGTAAGTGCTGACAGTGTTCTTACAGAATCATAATTTTTTGAAATTGAAAAAGTCTATAAGATCAGCAAGTCCATTTTGGTCTATCCATATTCTCCCAAGAGGGACATGTCTTGTACTAAAATAAGGCTACCTATGGATTGCAGCAAGCACTGCACCTTGCTGATGTCTGCCTGTCTTACAGTTTGGTTTACCCCATCAAAGTCCTGCTGAATTCTCTCCTGAAAAAGTTTTTTCATGGGCTGTGGGTGTTTAAGTTCTGTCATAAAAGCTGAGACAGCCCAGCAGGAAAATGGTTCCAAATCACATGTATCTCCAATCTTTTCCTGGACTAAATCATGAACAGGCTGCAGAGGCTGTGGATTTTTCTGAAGGCTCATCCCACTGGACTCTTGCTTCTCTTGTGCCACAGGTAATGGCACTGAGCCTGCAGAGTGAAGCCCTGCAGCACACATTGCACGTGCCTACTAATTCTCCCTGCGGCCAGTTTTACCACCCACATTCAAACTCAATTTTCACCCAATTTCTGATCCGGACGGGATGAATTTCTCACACTTTCACAGTCAGTCTAGAGCTTTGAGATAGTACCAGTGCAACTTCTGTCGTTGCAGTGAAGGTGCAGGGAGCTCATCAGTCTGAGCAGCACAGGCTGAGGTAGTTCTTTCCACGGGCACAAAACTCTGCCAGTCTGCAGAGAAATCCTGGGGGGAAACTTTAGTGATTGTACCTCAGGGCCAGCAGCAGTCAGACAGCCCAGAAAGGGTCTTTTTGGTTAGGAAATTCCGTGAGAGATGGGATGTGTCAATTTAAATGTCTCAGCCTTGCAGGTTGAGCCTTGGGGTCTCACATCTGGGTGAAATTACAAGGAGCAGCAGGGAGAAAATGCAGTCCAATGGCTTCTGTGTAAAACCTGGGCCATGACCAGGAGTTATTTGCAACATACATTCACTGCCACTGTGAAACAGCCCTCAGGGACTCAGTTGTCAAAATATAAATGTATATTAGTTACCAGATGGGGAGTGAAAGAAAATGTTCTGCAATGTTCCCCATTTTGCACAATAAACATGAGTTAATTCATAAATGCCTCTGATGTTAAGCTGAAAAGGATCACAGAGTGAACTAGCAAAGGCAGTCATGGAAACCTAGAATAGTTTGGAATGGAAGGAACCTTAAAGATCATCTTATTCCACCCCATGCCGTGGGCAGGGGCACTTTCTTTCCATTATCCCAGGTTACCCCAAGTCCTGTCCAACCTGGCCTTGAACACTTCCAGGCATGGGGCAGCCGCAGCTTCTCCATTCATTCTGTGCTCACAAAAAAGAATATTTTCCTTGTATCTAATCTAAACCTGCCTTCTTTCAGTTTAAAGCTATTCCCCTTGGTCCTATTTGGTTACTTTTTTTTCTTCCAGAATGGCAGAAGTTGGCTTAAATAGGAATATATATCCAAAACAGGAAAAAGGAAATCTGACTTATATTTTCATGTGCCCTGTGCTAGAATCTGGTGTTAAAAGCTACAGGTGATAGTGCTAATGGACAGATAAATTCCCTTTCAGTAGAGCTAATCTCCAATGGCAGGTGATACAGTGTGTTTCAGAACAGAACTGTGATAAAAGGTGATGTGCTGGAAAGATCTCGATTTATTAAAAAGAGGTCAAGGCCAGAACTCAGCCTAGTAGCGGTGCTTAACAATTGTTAGGGAGCAGTCAGCAGAAAAGCAACAAATTTGTTATTATTTTCCACTGGGGCATCTAGATAAGGCAGGTTACAATGAATTCTAGGTCTCAGTGCCTTCTTTTGCTGATCATCCCACATTCAAACACTCCGGCAAGTTAGACTCCTTCATCACATCCACGCACCTTGCTGGCTCTCTGAAGATAACCTGTCACTTTGCTCTGTTCACCACTTAATTTATCAGAACTTCCTTAAATCTTATGCCTTTTTGTCACTATCAGTAGTCAGCTGTGAATTTTTTTTTTCCCTTATCACTCTAGCACCAAGAAATGCTGGGAAATATTGTCAGTTCTGTCTACAGAGAAATGATAACTGTCAATCTACCCTGTATTCTAGAAAGCTCTTTTGCACTCCAGAAACAAAGCCTCTGCTGGCACTTTGACAAGCTCTTTTCTTTTAGTCAAAAGGAAAAATAATCAAAAAGATCAATAGGAAGGGTAAAATGCATGGATTTTAGTGGATTGGAATTACTTTCTTGTGTCACTGCAGGCAGAGAATGACTGCAGACTCACATGAGGATTTTACTTTAGCTTTGGGCATTGATGTGCCATGCAGAGGAAAAGTCCTTGGAAATTAGGGATGGCAGAAGAGGATGAAGTGAAAGCTCAGATTTTGCAGCTTTTGTACACTGAAGAAGCCTTTAGGCAAGAGATGTCCCCTGGCACAAGGGGTTAAACAAACTTCTCATATTTCTCTGTGCAGGAGGTGTGGGGGACATTCCCATGGACCACTGTCTCCTGCATCCTTTTTCAAACCCATAAAGACCATGGGCCTCATGAATCTGAAATCAAGACTCTGAGGCTGTGGGAACAACAGTTAATAAAGATAGAGGTGATTATTATTGTTATTCATGATTTAAATTTAAAAGTTTTTTTACCAATTAGTAGGAATTTCAATGGAAAATGGAGATTAAGATGACTGAAATCACCTGCTTGTGAAGTTAGAATCTGAGCATGGTTGCAGATGAGTTAAGAAGAAATGCATACTTTCTTGAGGAATAAAAAGAAACTTTTATAGAATAAAACTTATGCTGAAAGTGGGATAAGAACTCAAAAACACCTACACAAGTAGTTTTGCATTGAATGCAATACTGTGCATTGATCCAAAAGATTTTTTTTTTCCTTATTCTGGAAAAAAAAATCCACTTTCTCCCTTGCTTTTTACTTTTGTGTTTTCTTTTTTCAACAACTAACCAGACCATCCCATACTATTTTCAAACATGTTATTACAGTGACAGCTATTAACTGAAAGATTAGGCCTTCACAAGTGCTTTTAAAACACAGCCCATATCCACTAAAGAGCTTTTTCTGAGTAATATAGGGAGCAAGCAATAAACCATCAGCATCCTATACAGAAGTGATGTTCTGCATCCTTGTACTTTCTGTCCCTGATTACCTGGTTCTTTATTTTTACACTGGGCACAGATTTCACTCTTTAGAAGAATTTTACAAGAAAAAAAACTGTTACTAATTGCTTCATTAACGATTACAAACTCAGGAATAGTGCTTTCACTGGAGGAGGAACTCAGCATTGTCACAGCTGTAACACTCTCCTTTGTTTTTAGACATTCTCCTGGAGTCTGCAGGCTTTATTCTTTAACTTTTCTGCATTTATTGTGTGCAAACCATGTGCAGAAATATTTTCCTTAAAGAACAAACAATGCAAGACACAACAGTGGCAAATGTTAAAGGAAATATCCACTGGCTGACTAATGGAAGGAAAAATCAATTATATGGACGTCTCAAAATCCAAAGCCCTCTGTGATTTTTTTTTTTTTTTTTTTTGTCCTTGGGGGAGTTTTATCACATGCAACATTGCTATTGGAGCACATCAGCTCAATTGTAAATAGTATTGACTCGTGTATTGAGTATATCGTAGACCCTTCTGGGCTGGCACCATATTTGTTTTTATGTTCAGGCAACTTATTTGCTATTAAGGCCCCTGGCTTGTGCTTTTAGATAAATAGAAGTCCACCCTTGTAAGACAGAGAGAAATTTGAGCAATAAGTTTTGAGTATGACAAGAAATGATAGTAAATTGCTGTAAATTTTAATGTTTTCATGTGAAAGTGGGGATGTAAAATGAGGATAAGTTCAGCGGAGGTGGGAAAACTGCAATGAGAAACTTTTTTCTCAGTGCTCTAAATTGCTGCCCAGCCACTCAGCTGCTGAACTTTTTACCTGGAAACACAAACCCAGTACTAAAATCAGAATATACACCAAGGCAACAAAATGTCCCTTCAGGGTCGAACTTCCTTTGTGGTCACTCTCAGGACACTTATGTCCTTTTTCCTTTTATAGCCAAATAATTTCTCGAGTTCCTGAAATTTCTCAGAGCTACTGTAAATTTTCTGACTTAATTTTTTCTTACAAGACAAAATGCTGAGTTGCCAAAATCTCCATAATCCTCCAAAATATCCACCTTCAAAAATATGGCCCTTAGGCAAAAATCTGAAACAGTGCTTTTCAGTCTCATCAAAATGGATTTTTTTCCTTTAATATTTGGATTTTTGTTTAATTGTATCATCTATTTATTTATTTTTATTTACTATATGAAAGGGAAATAATGTTCCCATGATTTGTCAGATGGAATATCACGTACACACTTGAACATTAAACCTTAAAAAGGAAATATACTAGAGCTATCCAGATTTTTTTTAAAAAAGCAAAACAACAAACTAATCTAGAAAACAGAATTTATGGGGAAAGAATGAAGAAACAGAACATGTTCAGCAGTTGTATATTTGGATGTAGGAAAGAGTGTTGAAAACGGGAAGAGAATACAATGCTTTTTAGTTTGATTTTTGATGGATGCTCTATTACAGGCACCACAAAAAGGACTAAGTTTACAATAAGAGAACGGGGCTAAATGTAGTTCGGGTTAAATGTGAAGAAATAACCTTAACATTAGAAAGGCTAACACTGAAATAACTTATTTGAATAGGTGTAGAATCTCAATTGCATGCTGCTTTAAAAAGCTCATCAGAAAAACAGAATGTGAGAAATGACAGAAGACACTAAACTTCCATTTGAACTAAGAAATTAACAAGATTTAAACTAGACCTTTCTTTTTGCTCTGTTTCCTTTGATCCTTATATTTTAATTTTTTTATTGCAACGCATATGGGACAATGGCCGTTCATCACAAGCCTTTGCAGATCTTTTGATTTTAAATGGAATCAAAGTGTAATTTTGAACCACTTCTAACGGTGCTGTTAGGGACCTAAAGGCAGAAAGAAGGGTCAAAGTGTTACATGCATCTAAATAAATGAAGGTTTCCTGAGGAGACTTTCTTGCCAACAAGAGAATTAAAAGTCACTGCATGGAAGGCTTTAGCAATTCTTGTTATTCATTAACAGTAAAAAGAATATTTATCCTCTGCAAAGACGGTTAAAAGGTCATGCAATAACACTACTGGGAAAAGTAATTTTATGTATTTATAAATATATCACATTCTATGGCAAAGGAAATCTCTCTGCAATCCTAACGATTAGCAAATGCTTTGACTGAATTCCATAATTTATTACTTCTCTTAGATCAGTACATCATCCCTGAAACTTCACACTGAATTGACAAGGGAATAAAAAAGGGAAGTGGAGGATGTTCAGAAGCAATTACATCAATTGTTCTCCGGAGCCCAAACATTCATTTATTCAGCAAATAAAGTTAGTGCTAATTGCTCCACAAAACAGACTTTTCGAATTTGGATTGGGTCCAAGGCATTGGTGTCAGCTCCAGTTTCCTGTTGCCAACTGGAGCATTTTCTGCCTGGGTGCAAATATCAATGGTGCTGCATCATCTTCCTCTTATCCCTTGATTTCCACGGGGGCCTGGAATTGGGCTCCTCCCTACAAGAAAGACATTGAGGGGCTGGAACATGTCCAGAGATGGGCAACAGACCTGGGAAAGGGTCTGGAGCACCTGAAGGAGCTGGGGGGACTCAGTCTGGAGAAAAGGAGGCTCGGGAGGAGCCTTCTGGCTCTGCACAAGTCCCTGACAGGACATTGTGGCCAGGAGAGGGTCAGTCTCCTACCAGGTGAGAAATGACAGGGCAAGAGGAAGCAGCCTCAAGTTGCACCAGAGGAGATTTAGATTGGAAATTAGGGAAAATTTCTTCACTGAAGGGGTTGCCAAACATTGTAACAGGCTGGCCAGGGAAGTGATGGAACCACTGTCCCTGGAAGTATTCAGAAAATGAGCAGATGTGACACTTAGGGACATGGGTTAGTGATGGGTTTGGGTTAATGGTTGAACTCGATGGTCAGCACTCTTTGAGGTCTCCTACAGCCTTAATGATTCTGTGATTCAGGAAACGGCTGGGAAACAGTTATTATGTGCTGAATAAACTCAGAATTAATATTTTTGATGTCTCTTTATATTATGTCACACTGTCTTTCGAGCAGACATTTACAAGGAGAGTTGTGAAAATGTCACTGTTGCTGTTATCAACAGCAGGGCTAAAGCCCATGGGTGGCCAAAACAGGGAATATGTGCAAACACAACACACGTTAGGATGTGCACATCGACCTTAAATTATCTCCTGATTTTTCTGTGTTTGGGGGAGCTTTATATTTCCAAATTATCCAAGTATCGAAGCAGTGAATTTAGACCTGTTCCCAATTATTCTTCATGTTGTGCTAGAACACAGTGACCCCCCCTAAGTACAAGACTCCTATGAGACAGGGCGTCCTAGGCACAGAACAGAAGATTCTCACTGCTCTCAAACATGAAGTAATGCTGGTATTAAACAACAGATGCTTTACAAATGCATGGAATAATTTTATTCTGTTATTTCTTAGAGCAGTCTTTGCAGGGCCAGGAGCTGGACTTTGATGATCCCTGTGTGTCCCTTCAAACTCAGGGTATTATATGACTCATGAATTATGACTAAATTACTTTCAGATTTTATTGTGAATATATTTAAAAGCCTTTTGCTTGTCTTTATGACCAAGAATGAGTTTCACTTATCTACTATAAAATCAACAAAGGGAAAATTGCTTCTTTCCCAATATGTTCATCATATGGAAAAAACCTGCTTCCTTGGCTTACTTTTACCAGCAGTCATTAATTAATTCTCATAACACTCCTGTAAGTACCAGCATCTGTTAAACATTAGCACACACAGACAGATTAATCCTTTGTGGTTTTCTCTTGCGTATTTGTTTTTCCTCACAGACACTTGAGAATTACCAAGTTTTTTTAGTTCTTGGACACTGGATGTTCTGTCCAGATTTTTACCTTACCTAATGCTGGAACTCTGAAGCAGTGTGTTTTTGTTTTGCCTCTTCAAAATATGGACCACCACGATAATACAAGCACTGAAAAATATATATTTATGTGTAAACATTTCCACAGTGCGACAATACCCCCTCTTCTCCTTGCCTGAACTCTCCCCACCTTACCTCTAGCTTATCTTCAGTTTTCATGAATAAAAAAGGCTTCAAGCTAATATTTTTAAAAAATTATTAAATTATAAATTATTAGTCCTTTTCTTCCAAAGGCACATCCCTCCTGTTTCTCATCTTTCACAGTAACAGACCCTGCAGCCCCCACTTAGACCACCACTGCCCCAACACCCCAAATACAGAAACCTCTTTGAGACTCTTGTGCCTCAACATTAGTCTGCACCCTTTTTTCTGAGTTAAATGTCTGAATTTCTTTCACAGTGAACAGGAAAAGAAATTCCTATTTCTAGAGCATTATTGATCTCATTTTTCCAATCTGGACAGGGGAATCAGGCCCTAAAATGCCCATTTCTCCCCCATCACTGTGTAGTGATTCCAGCTCACCTCAGTCTTCCTAAAGGGTCCCAAAAACCTGCTGGTTACTTTAGTTACCTAAGGACAAATCCAAAATTGGATGAGGCAACACAAAACAACAACAACAAAAAAAAGTTTTAATTTTTTTTTTTTTTAAGTAAAAAATTAAAGCTTTTCTTCCAGGCTTGTTTTCTTTCTGATCTCTCCTTGAACTTTCATCAAGACTCTTATTGTTCTCCGTCACATGGTTTTTCTTTCTAATTATGGGGCTGAGCTGAAGTCATGTTGTCCCAGCAGTAGACAAATTTTTGCTCCCTGAGCTGGTCAAAAAATTAGAAAAAAACCAAACAAACAACCAGATTATTTTGTTTGCCTTTTCTGCTTTCTTTATCTCTGAGCATCATGCTCTGCTCTTACTAACCAGGCTTAAGAATCTATTACTTTATTATTTTGCTATGGTATTTTTCAGAGCAAAGAAATAGTAGAAATCAGATTTGTTTATGCAATTAAAAAAACCCAGATTTTTACTCTTCCCAAGGCAGGAACATTTAGGTGATTTTAGTCCTTTGTGTAATTCTGTTCACAGGGAACTTTCTGAGAATCTTTTTTCTCCTCCATCAGACCACAATGACATAAACATAGAGAAAGATAGCCAGAGAGCATCAGGATGCACACCGTTCCAAAAACAAAACTGAAAATCCTAAACACTGTGTAAGGTTATCACAGACTTTATTTATGCAGTTTGGTAGCACAAGAGGGTTAAGCTAGAAACAAATCTGAGTTCCAGCTGTGAAACTCATAGGGCTGGGTTTACTTTATACCACACCTTTAAATCTCCAAGACCTTCCTGTCGAGAAAAATAAGAAAATCTCAGCGATAAGCATAACATAGGTCTCTCAAAAGACACCTTAACTTTTCTCTTCTGTAGTTTTATACTAAGATGATTCCAAATGAAGGTAACCCAATGCAATTCTATTTTTAGCATGAAAACAATATAGACCTCACCTGTGCTTCAACCATGCACAGCTAGGGGTATTTACAGCTTTTTTGACCAGCAGAAACTTGCATTTACTTTAAAAACAAAGAAAGTTTTTAGACTTCTCCTGAAACAGTATGAGAAGTTGTAAAGCAGCTGTGCTCTCCAAAGCTGCAAACAGGCTTTGGGACTATCTGTTGCTGAATTCCAACAGTAACAGTTTTACTTCAGTTACAAAATTCCTAGGATTTCTAAATTCACATTTTTATCTTTTGCACCACCTGAGAATCCCATCTGCTGTTTATCTCAAATATATCCAACTTTGCACAGTGTATTTCTCTGGGATGTTCTCAAATTCCATTTTGGTTGGACTTTGTTTTTCATTTTATTTTTGGCTTGTTTATTTATAGATGAAACTGTGCATAGTGCTGTACTTTCCCCTTCTGCTGCAGTGCATCAAGCAGTGTGATTCAAACAAAAAGGATGGTCCTTTTTTGAGCTGCTGGCCACAATTCTTACTAGTAACAAGGAAGGGATGGTTCACAGGGGTTAAGTCACTTTTGAAACATGAATTCTGGACTTGTGGTATAGCCAGTGCACAACCAAGGATCAAGATAACTGGAAGAGTCATTATGTATTTCCTGCAGAAAATACTGATTTGCCGTGCACAATACCTTTGGATGCATTTTCCTAGGAGATGGTGACTTTTTGACAATGAGGGGTTTTTTTGAGGAGTTGGTTTTTTGGCGTTTTGGGTTTTTTCTTCTTTAAACTGTCAGAGAAATGCATTCATTTCATAAGAAGTTTTGTTAGGAAGCCTTTCCAAGCTCCATGTGGAAACCCAGTCAGAGTGGACGCTGATTATGGCACACTTCAAATCAGAGTTAAATGCTGATGAGTGCTTTGCTCCTGAGGTATTTTGATGTAGACCCTTCTCAATCCATTCATCTAGTGATAGCTCAATTTAATTCTTTAAAGAAGGGTGACATTCATCTAACCCAGCTGTATTTTCTAAAATCCAGCTGTCTAACCATAGTAATCAAGGCTTCAGCTATAGCCAATGAAAAGAAATAGCTGGAGAGGGCAGGGACCTGTCTTTTAATATGACAAAAATCTTCCTCTGCCTCTCCTATGGCTTTACAGGAAACTCGGAACACTTGCTTGATGAAACAACTACATTTTAGATGTCTGAATTTTAAAAAAATAACATGAGAACCAAAATTAAAGCAGGGTAAACCACTGGTGATGTGCTCCTAACTTCAATATTTGGGCCAATACTCTTTAATATCTTAATTTTTGACCTAAGTTTTGATGGGCAAGAGTGACTCCTCAGTTAGCTTGCAAATGGTGTAAACATGGACGGAGTTCTTGGGAGATGAGATGATTATATTACCTTTTAATAGGCTATAAAAATGGGGCAGCAAGAAAGTCATGAAGTTCAGCAAAGGGGAATGAAAAGTCCAGCACTTGGGGAGGGACAAGCTCATTCATCAGTGCATGCTGTTGGCTTGCCCTTTTTCATTCCATTTCAATGGACAGAGACTTCAGCCAACATCCAACCTGCGCATTTCTGAAAATCTTAGTTTAAGTTACATGCAGAATCAATGAGAGCACCAAGATTTCAGGCTTGGAGCAGGAAGGGTTATCAAGTCGTTAGAGCATAAGCCTGGAAATGAGGGGACCCATGTTTAGCTTCTTTCTCTGTCACAGGTGTTTTATCTTATCCTAGATAAGTCATTTTGCCTTCCTGTGCCTCTTGCTCCCCCTTGTCAAATAACTCTTCCTTCTTTGCCTCTGTGGCATATCATAAAGCATGTGAAGTGTCCAGATTTTGTAGTATTAGTTGTCATAAATGTATCTTAGCCTGTCAGTTTTATGCTGGTGAGGGTACATTTTGTTAGAGAGTCCAACAGAGTTATTTTGTCATTATACTGTATAACAGAGCAGAGTCAGCTCATGATTTTGCAAAAATATGGATTGGGGTTTTGTGGTGTTTTGTTTTATTTTTAATGTTTGTTTTAACAAAAGTGTGGGCAGGGCCGAGTAACTTCTAGCAAAATTAGGAGAGAATGAGGGGAGGCAGTCAAACTGGACATATTTTAATGTGTTTTGGATGGCCCAGGGTACCAGTGGGTAAGTTATTGAACCAGAACCTAATTCCTGTATAATTTATCTGAAATAAATTCAAAATACACCCATAGAGGACATGCTGTATGATTACTGCTATCTGCTCTTAATTGCAAAGTGTGGTCTCACTCTGAGCATCGGTTATGATGCTCATTTCTCATTTTTGATGCATCTAATTTTTGGGCTTGGACTGTTCTTCTGCACGATAATTAACGTTATGCAGAAATATCAGGAAACATGAGCTTTTGGGGATGGATTTTATGGGACATGAGATGTCTTCTGTATCTAAAAACCTAACTAGAATTAGGAGCCTAAACATCTTTGAGACTCCACCTCTTTTTACTCCAGTATTTTGGAGCTCACTTAAGAAGAAGAAGACAAAGAATTGAGGAAAGAAAAAATAACTCTGCCAATGTAATAACTTGCACCAGCCAGAACAAACAAACAAACAAAATCCAATTTCAAATAATCTCCAGTGGAGTTTTCTAGTCTAATTTGCTCATGATAATGGATGAGTGGTTCTTCCCTAATTGGCAGTTTCGGGTGGGAGTATGGGCTTTTTTTGTTCTCTGATCGCCTCGGACATTGCTAGAGCAACGTTTCAATTGATAGGCTGACACTTCACTCCCACTTTTTTCCTCATACTACAATTTCAGAGTCAGTTAAACCATCTGATGATGCTGTTTAATTCTCTTATAAATAACAGGTTTGCAAAATGGGAGAACTGCTGCTAAGAAATTATAGCCCAACAGAACAATTTGGGCATTATTTTGGATGACACACACACATCTATTATTTCAAAATTATTATTGTGGTGTTTTTATATAATCTTTGATTAAATTGAGTAGTTATCTTCAGAAAAACTACAGTAACTGTAAGCCAGTTCTGTACAAACTGATTTAGTAGTGGCAGTGTGTAACCTCATGTAGTTCTGTTTCACCTCTATTTTTTTCCTCAGATTAACAGAAAAGCAAACTTACACCAAAAAGAATTGAAATGGTTTTCACACAGAAAAACATTTGTGTAGCAAAATCACATTTCTGCAAATATCACAGTTAACTCTCTTTGTGCCAAGAGATCAGTACAAATATCTTGAAACATCTAAGTTTCATGGAGCAAACAACCTCTATCCCTAAGATAACAGGTATTTCTCTTTCCCCACCTCAAAGGCACATTATCACACTGATGACTCTTGCAGGGTTTCTTATATCTCCTTTAAAACATGAATTACCTTGGAGATATTTTTCTATGCTAGAAAAATTATTGGGCTAATGGTAAATCTGCAATGCATGCATAATGAATAGCATCAGTTTTCCATTCAAAAGTCTTTAGAAACTCTATGGGGTAAGTGATTATCTCACCAGCAAAGCTTTGTGCATTTTTTTTGAAAACTCATCAGCTACTCTTCTCATTTTGGTCTCTGCCTCTCCCTGTCTTTAGCAGTTTGGGATAGGCAGGAGGCCAAAACTGAACTTGTCTTGCCCTGATTTTGCATGTCTGTACTTCATCTTCTAGGACTTGTTACTTGGGAGAGGAAGTGACCTGTATTTGTGCAACAAATTGTACTGAATGCAGTTATGGAAGGCCAATAAATCTGATATTGGACCCACTGGGGACCAGTGGCCTTCTGGAGCAGGATCAGGTGAGCCCATAAATTTCCCTGGGATATCTCAAATGAAACCAGGTGTCCTGTGAGAGTAGCAGAATCACTTCCAGGGAATGATTCCCCTGAACTTCTTCAGATGTCTACACTGTGTTGAAATGAATCTTATCTTAGATCTTTATCAACATTTAAAGAAAGATCAAGTAATTAACTTCTTATCGAAGTTGAAACAATAACTGTGTGTTTCAGTCTACAGATGAGATATCTACAGGCAGATGCATATAAATTAAGTTCTCACCCATGATTAATGAGCCTAAACTCTCTGTATGAGAATTTGATTCTCTTTAGTCAATGCAAATCTGAAGCTGTGCTTAGCCCCCTCAAACGTTGCTGGTTCTGTTTCAGGTGATCAGTGATTTCCCACGAGTCCCACCAAAGGCAGGTAGGACAGGTCAGCAAAACTTCAGAGTTCAAAGGCAGAGAAGACTTTTGCTGACCCACCAGATTTGGGACATCTGAGAGATAGGGTGTATCATGGAATAATTTGGATAAAAGGGATCTCTGGAGGCCATTGAGTCCAGCTTCCTGCTCAAAACATCATGCTGCAGAAGAGGTAAGTGGGAAGGGCTGGTGAACTACACTAAAATCGTCCTTCATACCCCTTTTGGAGTGCTTTAAATGGACATGTTCTGATACATAAACTATAGCTCATCTTGACTTAAGCTCAAGACCTTTCTTCACTTTCACACGAAGCTCTTCAAAGGCTGAATGGATTCCTTTTGCCACCTTACTGATTTCAGCATGAAGCAGCCATTGTTATAAAAGAGGGCAAATTTTGAGTCTTTTTAGAGGGTGGTAGGACATAGGACAGATAAATTAAAGAGAAATAATGGAAGATTTGCACCACACACTTCAATATAAAAAGAAAGATGGACAAATTTTGGAGCAGCAGGCCTTCCATTGCCTGAATGAAAATGCATTGAAGAAGGGCTAAGGGAATCAAGAAAATAATTTGCTAATATTTAGTATTCTGTAGTCATCACATTCAGGTACAAAAGCTTTTCATTCATCCAGTGAAGCATAATAAGAAAGTAAACTTTAGAATTTTTATAAACAAGGGTTAAAATTTTAGGCAGACTGGTGAAAATTTGGCTCCTTGTCTCTTTTTATATGTGGATTTCCTGTAGAACTTCCCAAGCTCTGTTGTATTCTCTAGCAATGACATCTCTGAGTGAGCATTTTTACCAATAACCTATACTGAAATTATTTTTTTAAAAGGGAGAATGCCAATATTTTTATGAAAATGGTTTCTAGGAACAAACATGGTGCTGTTTTTCTCTTTTGAACTAACCATTTCATATTGGAAGTATTTATTCTTGTGTAACCTAAGTATTTAATTGAAGGATATTATAGATTAATGTCTAGAGATAACAGATTTTTGCTTGAAAGCAGAAGTTTTGCTTTTTACCACAAAAAAGTTAAGTTCTTCATTTTGTAAAGAAAAATGGATAAAAGGAATTACTCTGAGGAAGCAAAATATTTTCTGACCATGTCTATTAATAGAAACTGTTTTCCTATCTGAAATATTCATGGAATTTCTCAGATGCAAAATGCAAAGTTTTGTTTATTTTTTTATTCATAAGAAATTTCAGGAGACAAGTGGCTTTTTTGCATTTCACCAATGCGAAGAAGATCAAAACTCCATACTTGGAAATGTAGCACTATCTGCAGGGACTAGGTGCAAAATTATTTGAAACTGCTCATTTCTTTTTCTGGCTTAGCAAAGCCTCTGATCATCCTGTAACTATAGCAACATAACCATAAGCTGCTCAATTTTAGACACTTTTTGTGCATTGTCTATTTTTTCCAGAATATAAAAAGATAATGGGAGAGAGGCACTCTCCTTTGTTTGCCTTGTTAAGCGATATTTAAATTATAAGTGAAAAGCAGAATGAATTAAAAATTATCTTGTCTCTAAATTCTTTTGCTGTTAATTTTATTTACCTGAAGAGTTAGAGGAGATGATCCCTTTTCCTGGGTGGAGGCACATCATCCCGTTTGAGAAGCCTTTTGGGCTCCCACTTGGTATCCAGCTGCCACAGCACAGGGGATGGATTTTTGGGAGCTTGTAGCTGGTTTAGGTGGAAATAAACACTTATTTCCAAGTAAATGAATTGCACCAAAGACTGGCCATGTATTTTTCAAAAATCCTTGATTCCTGCTATCAAGATGACTGGATATTTCCTTAGTGTCAAACATCCAGGCACTGGTAACATGCAGCCTCCTGGAAGATGCTAGACGGGACCATATCACATCCCATAAAACCCAATAGATTCCTTTTCCCGCCAAAATTTCTTCTCTTGGAATCTTCTTGAAATACTTCAACCCGAAAAATTTGGATTGGAATTTAGGGGTTTGTCCGCAGGTAGAGAGTTTGAACGCTCAACTGGAGTGATGCAAGTTCCCTGTGGGTCTTGTGCTGTATTTGCTGATCCCATACAGATGTCACAGACAGCACAGAGCAACATTCAGATCTGCAGGGGTAAATCAGCTGTCGTGTACTGAACCTTGTGCCAGAATCCTCTGTGATTCTGTGACAATGAAGACCGAATCAAAACAGCCAGGAGCCAACATCTAGACACACACATATATGTGTATAACTCAACCTGACTCGTTTCGGTGTATGGAACTGAAAACTAAAACTAAAACTACTTGAGGCGTCTTAGGATATTGATATATTGGCACCTAGGTGACACCTAAAAAAAGAAAATGAAGAGCTGCAGGAAAAGTACAATAACCTCAGACATTTCAAATGCCATAAACAATTTGGAAATTTTGACAAGCAGTGACCATTTGTGTGTGCAGCTACAAGCCAGACAGGTTTTATTCATTTTTTTAATCCTGTCAAAGAGATGCAAATAGGATGCAAAAGGATAGAACCTGAGAAAAATGCCTGCTATTAATACTACAGCTTAAAAAGCAGAGTAAAACATTTAGCAAGTATCACATAGCTCAAGAAATTCCTAGTGCTGGCAAGAAAAATCAAACATTTTAGGAGGATCAGGATGAATGCCCTGGTGTTGTAAGTGTCAAGATCATGGACAGACCCAGGAAAAGAACTCTGTCCTTCCAAATACAGAGGTGTGAGTTCTGATTAATATCTGACCGCTCAAGATCCAAAGAGTCGATCAGCACACGCAGAGACTGTTTACTCACAGTTCATTTCTGGACTTTCCCCACAGTCATAGGAAAGAAACAGAAAATCTCAGAGAGCAATTCACCATTGCTGGTCTGGATTTTTTCAGAACAAATTGAAGTTATTATTTATGTTCATATTAATAGAGGTCAGAGCAGAACAGATGCCTACCCTGAGCAACAAAGACCACTCCTGAGGAAATAAACCATTTTGCAGCATCTTTCCATATTGGCCCCCAAAGTGTAAATGAGCAATACAAGTCTGAAATGAAATGAATTTTATATAACTACATAAGGATTTTTTTTCCTCACAAAATGTCCAAACTCAAACCAATATCTCTTTTGCTTTTTATAAATCATTCTGATAAAGAGAAAAGTCTTGCACTGTATCTCAGAGCAAAGCTGTTCAAATTTTTGCTTGGTGAGATAGTGTTTTTATCTCAAGTGATGTCCATGCCATTATTCTTGTGGAAAACTGCAAAAACAACTTATTTTTTTTTTTACTTAAACTTTCCAATTTTTGAATCAACTACTACAGATAAAGTGGATGGAAAGATGAAAAGCTCCTCCCTCCACTTTTACTTCTGGATATATTTCTGTTCACACAAACACACAGAGAAAACTTTTAAAAACAACTCCAGGTCCTTAAATTGTAAATACTAAAACATTACCATGATCTTATTTCTTGGCAATGAGCATAAAAATAGGATTGCTCACATGAATTAAATTCAGCCAGAATATAAATTCTTGCAAGAAAAGGATATAGCCACACTAACATCCTTTTCAGTCAAAGTTTCTCTAACTCCCTCTTTATGTCCTTCCTGTACTACTGAAGTTAATTACTAATATCTATCCAAATGGAGAGGGAGGAAAAACATTTATGTTTCAGACCATCTGGAAATAATTAAATTTTTAAGGGACTTAAGTTCTTACATGAAAGAGAAAAAACTTGAATAAAACTTCAGTAAAGGCCTAACGGAGTATAGCAAATACTTCTGAGAGAAGCTGGGATTTTTGGTTTGGAACCACAATATATTAGTATTATGTTCATAGAATCATAGAATGCTTTGCATGGAAAGGGACTTTAAAGATCATCTAATTCCAATCCCCTGCCATGGGCAGGCACACCTTTCACTATCCCAGGTTGCTCAGAGCTCCATACAACCTGCCCTTGAACACTTCCAGGGATGGGACAGCAACAGCTTCTCTGGGAAACCTGTGCTAGTGTCTAATAACCCAGATAAGAAATAATTTCTTCCTAATGTCTAATTCAAATTTACCCTCTTTCAGTTTAAAGCTGGTCCTCCAGTCTTGCTGGAGTAGTTGCCAACAGTGAGTAGAAAAAAAACCCAAAATTTCCCATTCAGTGATATTGATTTTACTAATAATCTTGTTTCAGCACGTTAGTGTTTTTTCTATAAGCTGCTTGGAACACATTTGAAAAGTCTGGCTAATGACATGTGAAATCATATATACAGTAAAAACCATTACACACTATGAAATGTGTCCTCATAGTGTTATTGGGCGGCCTTGCTTCATTACAAATACAGTATAATCATCATGGCTGATGGAGTTTAAACAAGAATTCGTTGCAGTTTGTTTTGGTTCAGTAAAGGCAGCTATGTCAAAGGTTTTGTATTCAGCTACAAACGTATAGACTCAAGGAGAGAGTCTAAGGGTAGCCAGCATTCATAGAATATTATTTTCTTTAACAAGCACACTGGTGATTTAACAAATTCACCAATGGTTCTGAAAACAGAACACAATGTGAAAAACTGAATATAAATACTTTAGGATTCAATCCAGAGACCTTTTAGTTCAATTTGCCTTTCAAACAGCTGCTGTACCTTATTTATTCAGAATAAGCAACCTATGAAATTACAATTTAGATTGGTCTATACATGGAGTAGGAGAACAGAAAAGTGTTAGCTCTTGATTTTAAGTGTAAAATTCAAGTCAGGTTTTGGACTTAAACACCATCTATATTTCAGATGGGAATTCTGACTCTGTCTATTCTTCCTTTAATACTGATTTTTCTTGGTTGCTTGTGTTGTTTTGTGGTTTTTCCCCCCCATGAATGACAGCAATTAAACCAACACTAAGGGAAACTAAACTGATTGTGCCTTTCGTATATTAGGAATTGATTTAGGACTCCACTGTGGAGGAAAAGATAACTGCTGGGGGACCTACATTGGGCATTATCCCCTAAACACATTATCAGATTTACACTTCATTTTTTGTATAGCATTACTGCCATTTAGGCTTTGTTCTTACACATGGGCCATTACTGTCTCTTAGTGTGGCACCTGTTCAGTTCCACTGAGTATAGAAAAGAACTGTCTTGAAGGTTTAGATAATCTTTCTTAAATTCATATCATTATGGACTAAGAGTCCACTTCTTAAAAGGAAACCAGATGTTAACATAGCATCCCTTATCAGAAACCAGCCTCAATCACATGGAAAGACTATTTTCACACTGAAGATGGATATGAAGGGTTTTCCTATACTTCAATTTCCTCAGCTTTGCCGTCAGCTTCTGTCTTGGTGCCTCTGGCAGAACACATCCCTCGTGTGGAAGGATAAAACATTCCTTATCTGCTTGTTAGAAATGATCATATGATGGTTCATTTGATAGATATTAAACTTTTTTTTTTTAATTAGGGAGAAAGTATTTAAAACATATAGCTGTATCTTGAGTCCTTCCAGTCAAGGCCTTCCATAAAGCAGGTCTGAAGTATGTTGCTTCTATATTTAGATTAAATTTAGAGTCCAAGAAGTTGGTTTGTCTGAAGACATCAGGAATCTATGAGAAAAAAAAAAGTCCTTTTTGGCAATCTGTTACGTATTTATATTACGCCCCATACCTGGAAGAATTCAAGGCCAGGTTGGATGGGGCCTTGAGCAATCTGGTCTAGTGGAAGTTGTCCCTACCTGTGGCAGGGGGGTTGAGATGAGATGATCTTTAAGGTCCCTTCCAACCCAAAATTTTCTATGATTCTGTGACTTTATCATTTTATTTCTAAAAGCTGTGAACTACTGAAAACTTTGTGTTACGCCTTGTCCTGGACTAGAACAAGGTGGATTAAGGGAACCTGAATACTCCAGATTCTGTCTGCTTACATCTTTCTTAGTAATGGGTCACAGGAAGGAAACAAGGCAAGAAAGAAGTTATTAGGGTCTGCCAAATATTTTCTGTGAAATTTCTTGTGTAGGATCTTGTGTTTTCATTAAACACATACCTACAGTATCTGCTTTCCTCGAATTTTAAATTTTTGTCAGACAACAAAAGATCCAGGAATTTCACCAACAAAGCAGTTTTCCACAGGAAGGAATTCTATTGTTTGACTGTATCTAGAAGTTACCAATTTCAGAAGTTTGCTAAGATGAACTGCAATGAATACGATTATTTGCAATCAACGCTACTCCTCTCTGTGAAATACGAGCAGTCTTTACCAAGAGCAGAACAGATGAGTACAGACAAGCCAAAAAGTGAACAAGTCCAACACACCTTAACATCTTCTAACTGCAGTGAAGATTCCCATTTCTCCTGTTGCAGTATCCATCACATTTTTCCTTCTCACCGGTGCTCGGAATATTTTCTCCACCTCTGATGTCAACATTTGATCAGAATTGATTTGCAAGTGAAAAAGTTGAAGCAGAGAGTCTTATTTGAATAATAATCAAAACTTTAAAGTTATTTGTAATGAAAAAGCTGCTTAGCCCTGCTTTAATTCTAAAAATTTAGCGCACATTCGGTTTTATATAGGCCATCTGAGGAAGGGATACATCCCATCTGTTGCACCACACTGAAAGGGATATCAGGGAATGGGTGATCTCTGTTTGCCTTCAAGATTCATTTTAATCTTAATTGGTTTGGTACTATGAGCTTTTCTGCTTGGCTGAAGGCAGAACTGGAACTTGGTAAAGCAGGCACTTTTTTTTCATTTCTTCTGTGTTTTAACTGTAATAAAAGAACCTTCCCAATTTCCTCATAATCTGCTACATGTCAATTCCCTCAGGTTGCTAGCTTCATTCTATTTCTATTTTTAAACTACTGTAGTTGACTCTTGTTCTTCTCAGCTACCCTTTGCTTAACCTCTAATTTGAGTCTGCCAGTCTTTCCTGTTTGTCACTTAGAAAAAATGCTCTAGTAAGTAAAAAACAAGTTCTTTGTGCAGAAGAGAAAAAGTTTATTTTTCCCTTATTGTGTCACCCTATGCATCTTGCTGAGTATTTCAGTGCACTATTGTGTCCTGCAATAAATCCAACACAAGCCATAGAATGCAAAAATTGAGGTTGCAGGTGCAATGATAGCTCAGGCAAGCAGAGCACGGGAGCACAAACCAGAGTGAAATCCAGGGCTTGTGTAAAGCAGTAGCAAGGTTGTAATTTCCTCTGGACCAGGACTTCATTTGGGTCTTTATGGGAACGAGAAGAAAAAGCAAACATTTTTCTCAAATTATGCATCATTCAATATTGAAAATTCAAAAAGTTATTTAAAAAACCAAAAGGTACTCAGACTCTCCCAGAAGTTGCCTTACATCATTATGTCATTACTTTATAACCATGACCTAAGCCATTCTTTTTACTTTACTTTTAAGACTTAGGGGATCATTTAAAGCGGAGATTTCAAGCAGTTTTCCTGTATTATATATCTGGATATGGAATCTGATGTTGCTTGTCTTTTGCAGTCAAGGCTGTGAGTAAAACATCAGGAATTTCAAGGTTTTCTGTAACTCATGAGAGAAAGCCCCCACTAATTAAACTTGGAGAGGAGAGGATTGGAGCGAGGAAAAGGACAGACATATAATGATGAACCACAGCTAAGAGAGATCGGAATAACTTGTAGAAAAAAGTCTCTCTAAAATTTATATACCATGAAACTTACATGTGAAGAAGTAAACTCCCTACTCTTACCTTGTGTGGCACAGCAATTTTTGCTTTCCCGTGGAGAAATGGTATCTGCATTTTTTTTTATTTTTATTTTTGATGTTGCAGTTATTAGAATGAAATGTTTTATGCTGTTACTGATGTTCTAATTTATTCAAACCTCGTCTCTAACTCTTTAGCTATAGATCTTACCTGGAGCCCATTGCAGGCAACAAAATTACAGCCCTGCTGTACTTTAAGGGTTTGTTTCCCCTTCTACTGAATTCCCATGGAGTTTTTAGCACTGTCCTAACCAGGAGCAGGCACTGTTTTTAAATTCATATTCTTGATTTCAAATACAAATGCATATTTCATAAAAAGTGCTTTCTGATGATAATAAATATTCTCATGCTGGAGGAAACAGCAGAGCAGAAATTATATTCCAGCCAACTGAAATTCAAGTTGTTTTTACTGAGAAGAAACTTCAAGTTTATACTTTAAAAAAAAAAAAAAAAAAAAAGAAAGAATTATCAAAACAGTAAAACCCCATAAATCAGGTAATGGTGATTCTGATCTATCTGTATTTTAGAAGTATAGCCCAAGGGATTAAAAACATGATAATACCACGATAGCAGAAATGGTGTAAACATTTCAAATAAGAAGGATTGTGTCATCTAGATAATACGACCTCTGAAGAATGAGTGAAAGAAACTGTAGTTATTTAAGCCTAACAAAGTAAGGCGAGAGATTGAGATATTTGATCTCAAATCTAGGGACAATAATTCTGCACGGAGGATTGGAAAACAACAGTCTGCCATGATCATGGTGGGTGCAGCACACACACAAAAAGATAAACTTCATCAGGAAAAAAAATCTGGCTCATACAATAGGAAAAATTTCCTGTCACAGTGATGAAGTACTAGAATAGATTATTTAACCTGCTCTGAAAACTTCTTAGAGGAAAACAGAAGTTGAAGTGACACAGTATAGCTGATCCCATTAAGGGGCAGATGAACTCAATGTTTTCTGGCCTCTCACAGCCTGTTCTCCTCTGATAAGGAAACATTTTCCTTTTATAAATATCACCTAGAGAAAGTGCCTTTGTTGAAAGTGAAATGTTTAGCAGGAATGTGCTACCTTGGGTACAGATCTGCTGGGATTTTGGCTTTAATGATTTTGAACTGTCTTTTTCTGCAGTTATTCTGAAATGATAAATTCAATATGCAAAATGAAAGTTTAGAACAAAAAGAAAGAGTTTAAAATTATTCCCAGGGGTTTTTTTGTGTTTATTTTTGGGTTTTGTTGTGGTTTTTTTATGGGTTTTTTTTTTTTATTTGGGGGGGGATTTGTTTGTTTTTGGGGGGGGTTTTTTGTTTGTTCTGGTTTGGTTTTTGTTTTTTGTTTTTTTAAATAAATTTACAGATCACTCAAAAGCAATGATTAATTTAATGCTGGAAATAAGTTCTGTAATGCCAGCATTTCCGGGATATTTTTGTTTCAAACTCTATCACTGTGTCACAAACATACATGTTTTCAGCACTTCTCTTTGCCAAAGGATTAAATTTGGGGTTGTCAATTTTTAATTAAAGCTAGAGTTAAATGACATGTGAATTTTGTAGCTTTTAGGGAGTATAATCTATGTACAAGCAATGAGTTCTGCTGAACTTTATGGAAGTGTCTTGTTACGTCAAGGAGCTATAAAAGTTTTACTCTTTCCTGAAGTAACAGTGTATTTAAGTGATATTGCATAACAAAACCTGACTTCATCTTTTTCTGTGAGAGACTGCACTAAAAATATCTGTACTTTGACTGGCAGTGATTTTTTTCCTGTAGTGCATCCCACTTGTGTTACCTGTTGAGAAAATAAGTTCTTCTGGGTCAGGATTGCCTCATAGAGGAAAAATTTTGATTTGTTTCTTCTAAGGATTCTTTTAATATCAGTTAAAAAATAACACCATCTTTATTTGGATGCGTAAAGGAAAAAACCACTTTTTAAAAAAAATGTTTGCATAGCACTCATAAAAGAAGTTTTTTTGTTGCTGATGATAATGTTTGTACGCACTGATTTAACTCAATATCCTGTTTCTGCTCTTGTTCAAAAGAATGTATATAACGTCGTGCAATAAAACTGCCATATAAGAAATAAAAAACTCTGTGTACCTGTGGGTTTTTTTCTCCAAGCATACAATGAATGGAACAGTTGACTGTGAGTGAAATTTCCTATTCCTGGGTGAATTCAGCAGCACCCCTAAACATTTCTATTGAAACTGAGATTAAAAATTAAAAACAAATATTCCGAATTCCATTTTTGCGTTCCCTGAAGATAATTCAAGCTGAAAATTTCAGTGATATATATGTCACCTTTCCAACACAAAATCTCATTATTTAACTTCTCATCCAGAAAAGGAAGATGTTTCTGGTAGGAGGTGTTTACAGCAGTTTTCACTTATTTGCATCTGAAGTAGGGACAGGCTTTGTACAATAAAACTCTTTGAAGGTTAATAATACAACAATTTCTTTTTTTAAATTCCAGAAAAATAAATTTTGCAAAATTGTTGTAATAAATAAGGAATAAAAAGGAGAGAACACAAATTAACTCCAAACTTCAGTCAGGTTGCTTAGTGCCTTGTCCAGATGTGTCCAGCTGTAGTTTAGAAACTGTTCAAAGAAAGATATCTCAGGGGCTGTATGCCTTTATATGGTGAGGATTTCCATTCTGACAGCTTGTAATTGCCTCCTTTAGTGTTTTTTGTGGTGCAGATCCATGAAAAGCCTGACTCCATCCTCTCTATATTCTTCATTTTAGTCCCCTAAAGACAGAGACTCACTTCGTACTTTTAATCTTACTTCATACTTCTTCATTTTTCTCCACAATGATTTTTTTTTCTTTTAATTTCAAGCTATACACAATGTATGCATGTGGAGAAAGAGAGAATCGAGTTATTGTGAATTTTCTCATGTGCACTTCATTTTCTCCTGTGAAATAAAGGCTTTCACAGTATCTCCCAAAGCAAACTCCAAGGTCTAGCCCCATGTTTCATATTTATCCATCACAATAAGGTCCAAGGTAATTCTCTAATAATGGTGAAGGTAACATTTAAATGCAAGAGCAGAAACTCTATGTTTTCAACTCAGTGATGTAAGACTACATTATATATTACACAGTCATGTATGATTTACTTTCAGGACATGACTCTACACCAGCCTAAATCCAAGCAAACCGAATCTCAGCTGCCCACCCTCCTTCCTACGTGGGGCCCTGTAACCAGCTGGTGAGCTTGTTAAAAGATCAATCCCAGCAGCAATCATATCCTGAAAATGAGGGATGTTTAACTGGGAACTGCTGAGAAGAATCTAACTGGGGCCATTAATGGCTCTTTTCCTAACTGTGGGCTGAGTTTCCAACAACTTGTGTGTTCCTAAATAAGTACCAGTGTTTGCCTTCATCTCACAAATTATTATATTTTATGTAACTTTCAGTGTTGTAAAGTAATTTTAGCTGTTGCTAATAATGAGAGGAAGCTTTAGTGCACAAACCCCCACATTAGTAGAAAAGAATTAAACAATTTCCACGGTCATTACATTCATTCACCTCTTTTTTTCCACATGCTGGAAAGAAGGCATTAGATCAGTCGTAATTACTGTATCAAAAAAGATCTTCATAAAATAGAAAGGGAAAGGGTTAATGCAATCCCATTACATGGAATTTACAGGTTTAGCGTGATAAATGTTTCACTCATGTTGAAGGTGTTTTTGTTGTTATCCGTGGAGTAAGGCTGACTTAATTCTCCAGTGACGAGGCTTTACTTCCATGAATAATCAACAAATTGCTATTTTCACAAGGGCTCATAAGGCAGTCAGGTTTCCCTCTCTGATTGTTTAGGAGACCCTTAAGGCTTTCATTGGGGACCTCATTATTTTCTATATGGTTAGAGGATGAAAAAAAGAGAGCCCTAAAGTACATTTATGGATACATAAAGCAGAGTAATTTATCCATCTAAGGGGAACCAAGATGAAACAGAGATGAAATCAGGAACCATGCAATCACCACCCTTCATTTCCCAAAAATATGAAGGAACTAGGTGGCATCTTTAAATTTACTTTCTTATCAGGATTTAAACTTTCATAATATCAATAAATCAGTCAGGGTTAAATTGGAGTAAAGAGCAATTTGTTTTGATATAGGTGGGGGAAAAGGCCTAAGAGTAAACCTGATTTGCAGATTATGAGACTGAACAGAGCTAATTACAACAATATTGATTTATTCCAGTTGAGCATCTGAGCTCCAAAAACTTCATAAAGCCCTTGACTTTGTTCCACCCTGTGCTTAACCAAGTGAATGACAATATTTCATTATTGTTTGCTAATGTGCTGAGCTTCACATGACAATATTCCCTTCCCTGACTACAGGCAGAAAGAAATATGTGAATGCACAAGTGATGCAAAGATTTTCATTGTAGGAGTTTGTGTAGTCAGTTCTCAGAACATGTAAGTCAATGAAGCTACACTTATTCACAATAGCTGCACAATAACCTGTTCCAAATTTTTTTATCTTACCTTCCAGTGGATAAAGACACTAATTTGATAAAGCAAAGCAAAAATCTAACTCTTTGTACATCTTGGTTTTTTGTGAGTTCATTTCTTAATTGTGGTTATATTTGATTATGTAATGTAGGCATTAAAAAAAGCAATTGGATAATTGCTAGCAGTGTCTTCAAGGGGACTGCTATTCTGAAGGGTCAACAACGAGCTGGAAGTACTGAAGTGCACCACTAAACGTTTTATGTGATCCAAAGGAAAATTCATGGAAAGCCAGAAAATGGGGATGGTCTTTAATCTCACCCTTCCATCTCTCGTCCACCAACAGCAAAGACGAGCACACGTGAAGGCCACAAAGGAGGCATAAGTGAGACTATTCCTGTGCCAAGGGGAACCGCATGACTGAGGCTGAAGTAAGAAACTGTGTTGTCCAAAGGCATAAATCCTGGACATCTCTAAGAGAGAACTTTCAGTCTAAATATCTTTGTTTGATACATTTTCCTCTCCAAAATTAATTCAGAAAAACAAACAAACAAAAACCCCCAAAAGCCAAATGAAGAGCGTTATCCACTTCTGTTGACAAAAATCTTATCATATAATCACCTTCATACATGTCATTGCTGAAATAAAAGATAATACAAAACTTTTTATAAATATTGTCCCATAGCCAACAGAGCCACCTTTTCTATTAAAGGAAGAAGCTGTCTGCTAAATTGTGTGATTCATGGCAGGTCAAGTGTACCAGGCACAATATTCTCACATGGGCTTATCAGGCTCAAATTTATTCACCAACACTTTAAGTTTTGTTTCAAGAAGTAGCCCTGTTAGTCAAGTACAGTGCTCTTAGAAGGTGGGAAGACGTGTCTGGATACCAAAAAGAAAACATTCTGGAGAGTTCCAGCAGCTTTAAAAGAAATTAGAAAATACTTTTTTATTTTTTCCTTCGTTTTGTTTGTTTTCTTTGTAAAGGGAGAGAATGTTTTAAACACCTGTGACTACGTTTGAAAATACAGTTCACTGGAGGTGAGATTAACAAGAAACCAGATAAAATTGGTGGCATCTGCTCAGCCTGCACCCATAAAATAATGAAAAGAAATCACAATATAGCTTTGTTATAGGTTATCCTTCCATTTGTTCAGAAGGATTTCGTGGAGATGCAATCCCACAGAACTTGTGGCAAGGTTTTATTAAATTTACGTATAAGATAGTTTCCTTTCTCCATGAAAATTGAAAATCTAATGCTTTTAGGACCTGCACTGGACTTCATTAACAATTTAGAAAGCTTTCTTTATCAAAAAAGGTAGAAAAACAAACTGCAGTTTGGTGACTGAGGAGTTAACAACAGATTTGTGTCAGTGATACAATCTTCACATTTGATTTTAGGCAGAATTAAGATTTTCCCTCAATTTACCATGGCCTGAAATTTTTCGTCATTCCAGTCTGGGAAGGCAGGCACTCTTGCTATGATTTTGGGGTTAGTTCTTGTCAAAACTGACATGTTTTCTCTAAATATTTCTATTGTTAATGGATCAGGGGGTTCTGAGAGAAACGTATGTTGCTAGAACACAAGAAAACCCAGTGTGAGAGAGGAAAGGCTGCAAGGACATTTAGTGAAGGACATAGGCTCAATGTCTAGCAGTGATTTTAAAGAAGTGATACTGAAGGATAAATTCAAATCGAATGAAGAATCCCTTACCAAACACTGGCTATTACCAATATCCCTTAGCAAAGGCTGTTCTAGGAATAACCTGAATTCACTCACCCTGAGTACTGCATTTGAGTTTGATCACTTTGTTCTAAAAACTAAGGATAAGAAATAAAAAAGCCCTGAAAACGCCAACATAAAAGGTAAGAAGCATAGGTGATGGTGAGGAGCGATTCTGTGAAAGAGAATTAACAGAATACACTTGATTAAGTTGGATAGAAAAGTAACAGGAAAGAAGTCAGGAATATAAAAATTATAATAGCGGAGAGAAGATCAACCTGAAGGTTCTTTATGTGTTTTCTTTCTTGCTCCATTCCAGAAATCTGAAACGGCAGGTGGTGTAGGCAGAGAATCAGAGCTGTATTTAGGCATACAAATTTGTACCGGGCTATTTTTTGAGACATACAAATTTGAATGTTAAAATAAAAATTATGAAGAACTGTAAAAGTCATTCATTTTGACATACAAGCCACATCTTTCTTTGAGAATTTCATTCAAAGAAACGAATAAGCTTTCCCTTATTCTATTTTGAAAACTAAGACAGGGTCTTAATATACAAAGATGGGGGGGGTTAGGGTTTTTTGGGGTTTTTTTTTTTTTTTTTTTTAGAAAACTCTTGTTTTTATGATCTCAATAAATTAATTCAAAATCCTCTCTTGTCTCAGGTGGAATTCCCCAGAGCATATGTGCATTTTTAGAGACATCTATGTGACCACTGTATGTTAGACAGCACTAAAACAGTTTCCTTGATGAAATCAAAACCAGTTGGTATCACACATCCCTGAAACTACTGTAATTTTATGTAGCAGGTACTTTGGGCAGCTCTAGGGATAAGCAACTGAGTTGCTGAGGTAGCAAAAAATCTTCCTTGACTCTTCTCTTTCCTTGCAAGAGGGTGGGAAAATCAAGTTAGGTGCTGTGACTGATGGCACTGGAGGAGGACATTCAGCAAGCACAGGGTATGGTGAGGGGGCTGGACCTGTAGCAGGAAATGTTGCTGTTTCCACCCTTCTCATGCTCTGGTGGCAGGAGGATGACAAAAGTTTGCATCCCAGTTTTTTGTTTCATTGATATCTCCTTTAGTTTTACCTCTTTCTTCAGTTTCTCCTCTTGTGCTTTAGCTCTGTCCTGAGCCTCGAGCTGGTCCAATTCAGTATTTCCCACCCCTCTGAGAAGTGTCAAACCAAGCTGTCACAAGTGTCTCCCTCATCTCTGACTGTTATTGGCATAGTGTGAATGTCATCTTGTTAGGACAAAGCTGATGCAATCCCATCTTGAAATTGCCCTCTCTTTTAGGTCACTGCCAATTTATTTTTGCTTGGTTCTTTTTCCTTTTAATGAGGAATAACTTGAACTTAAAATAGGAGCATTTGTACTTTTCTGACCTGATAGAACAACCAGTAAAATAAATAGAAGGACTTCCATCGACTTCATGAACCTTGGATTGAACCCTCTGTATGGAAAAACTCCATCAGCCAAATTAACTTGGTCTCAGGAATGTCAAAAAAGTGAGAAGTCAGTTGGTCAGTGGGTGGAGGACTAGTGCTAGATCTCAGTAAGAGAATCTGGTGTGGGTGTAGGATGAGAAAGTGGACTTTAGTGTCAAGAGCAGGACTTTTTTTAGAGCACGTAGACACGCAAACTGTTGAACAGTGACAGCACTCCTTTATTCCCTTTTAACAGCTCGTACGTTCTCAAGGTTAATGATGAAAATCCAGAGGTCAGCAACATCAGCTATTTTCCTGCCAGTCATGCTCCCAGCTCCAAAAATGAATGTAGTGTATGTCAGGTTTTGCTGCTATTAGTTTTGAACTCAGATAATTGTACCAGCTTTTGTGCAGAGCCACCCTGAAAAGAGAAAATGTCAAATGCAACCTTTTCCTCGCTGTAAATGGAGTCTGCCTTCAGAAGGTGATATAACAACAGGCTTCAACTGCAATTTCTCTTTGTAGTTATGACAGTGAGAATTATTTAAAAAAATAAACTTTCTGTTCATTTTTTTAAAAGTAAACCTTCATAACTTATGAGCTGTTTTGGAAGACGCAGCTCACTCCACCGCCACCACAGATGAAATTAAAAACAACAAACTTTATATGGGTGCATGTACTTACGCTGTGCATGATTAACTCTCAAGGAAGGAGCCTCCTGCTGCAGGAAGTGATTGAGGAGCCATTTAATAAGATCTGGAAAAAAGTTAGAGAATTATGAACAAGGTTTGCAGTTTTGTTCTCTCAGGTAGGCAGAGATTAAAAAGCCTGGGATTTTGGGTTTCTTTGGGGGAGGTTGTATCTTTGGTTTGGTTTTGGGTTTTTGTTTGGTTGGTTGGTTGGTTTGATTTTGATTTGGTTTGATTTGGTTTGGGTTTTTGGGGTTTTTTTTGTTTGTTTATCTTGTTTTGTTTTGCTTTGCTTTTTTTTTTGTTTTGGGATTTTTGGGGTTTGGGGGGGGAGTTGTTTGGTTTTGGGGGTTTTTTTTGGTTTTTTTTGTTTTTTTCCTGGCAAACATAGTCAGAGCACCATCTTGATTTGAGAATTGATCTCTTCTTGTCCTATAGGACATGATCCTGAGTACTTTTTGCAGGCTGCTTTTCCAGACAAGACCAAAGTCTTGTTACTGTGGTGGGTTGACACCAGGTGCCCACCAAAGCCGCACTGTCACCTTCCCCCAGCAGCACAGAGGGACAGCGAATGGGGACTGGGGTCAATTCATCATACTTTGTCTCTTCTGCTCCTTCCTCCTCAGGGGGAGGACTCCTCCCAGATAAGGCAGACACAGAGCTGCTGAATCAAAACCTAAATCAGGATTTCCTTCACTGAAGTGGGTTCCACGCAGACATGGCCAATGTGGGATCCATGCCCGAACCAAATTCAGATAAAATATAATATGTTCCATCGTGATGAAATACAGTGACTTCATAGGGGAAAAAAAAAAAAACCAGAGAATTATTAAGCTTGGAAAAGACCTCCAAGACTATCAAGCCCAGTCTTTCACCAAACACCACCATGTCCACTAAGCCATATCATCCATTTTCTTAACATTTCCAGGGATGGTGACTCCACCACTTCCCTGGGGAGCCTCTGCTGATCTTCTTCTCTCATGTCCACATGTATATATTTAGATAAGACTTTTGCACATTTCCAATAACTCATAATATTTCTAAGTTAGGAATTTTACTTGACTTTAGAAATTAAAAGAGTTTTAAAGTAATTTGAAAAACAAAAACGTTATGCTGGCCTTCTGTAGCAATGCTGAAAATTTAGCTGTAAGTTTTTATTTAAGAATTTTTCACCTTTGAGAGCACAGAGTATGGCCACAAACTATCCCAAGTCTCTTGTGGTGCTTTACAAAGAGCATTTGTCTACTCTTTCAAAAACTGAATAGCAGCTGGGAGTGATTCAAAGCTTCCAGCAGAATTCATGACAATTATGAAGGAACCGAAAAGAAAATAAATGGATAACAACACTGGCAGTTTGTGACCAACATGGGAGAGAGAACCAGGAGATATTCAACATTTTTAGGAACATGGAATCATTATCACACAGAAATCAGATTCCAGTGAACTCCCTGCTTGGCTGTCTTGAAGAAAAGCAAGTCACAGATCCCTGCACACAGAACCAAGTATCAGGGACATGCCTTAGTTTCTCATTTGCATGCTGCAAGATAGCCTGCGACATCTCTTGCACCAAGGCTCGGTGAATAAAAAGTGAAACAAAGATGACTTTGATGCACAAAACAAGCCATGGTAGAAACTGGGAAAATTGTGATTATGTACGGTCTTTGAGAAGACAGCACTTATCTGTAATATGAGTTTGTATTAGGACTAATGTGAAACAAAGGGTTTGTTCCAGATTATAGCCTGTGCTGCCTGATTATCTGCTCTGTGAACCTTCAGTCACAGATAATGTGTCTAACAGCTCAGTGAACTGAACTCCGTGAGTTCCCTCTCCCTCTCATGCAATGGATGTTTTCCCCTCAAACAGCTCATCATTTTTTGGCTGCTGAGGTACGTTGGTGCTATCTTATAAAAGGCACAGTAGGTGAAAGACTGAACATATTCTTTGAATTTTTGCTTGTTTTTTGGCAGGGGCTGTGCTGAGGGTAGCAAATGTCAACTCCTCTAAATGGCACTAAATGCTGAAAGAAATCCAGTTTTCTTAATTTCATTTTTCTTATTCAGCCATAGATTCTTCAGTCTCAAAAGGATTTCAAAAATCTTTCTAGAAAATTCATTTTCTTGAGGCAAAATGAACCATATTTATATCATGTCTCACAGTTCTTTTTCAGGCCTGTTTTAAAAACCTCTTTCAGAGGGAGGTGAAGACTCTGTAAGCAACTGAGGAAACTTCATTTGTGCCTCACTAACCTTATTACAAAAACCTTTTCTGAACTATAAATTTCCTTAATTTTAACCTTTGTTGTACCAATTAAACATCCATTGCCTGTGCCCTGACTGTCATGGCCAAGAGCACACTTTTCACTTCAACTTCATAACATCTTCCCATCTTTTTACTTTTATCAAGTACCCAGCTCCTGCTCTTCTCTTATACCCTTTCAAATCAGTCTTTTCTTCTTTTCTGTGGAACTTTAACCTTCTGTTCATTGCCATAGTTTTTCTTTCAAATTTATCTAATTGAATCCAATGATTCAATGGTTGCTGGGATCTGGATCATGGTGCAGATTGGTTATTCTTATTCTATGATGTTCTTTATCATTTGAGTGATACTTGTTCCTAGATGTTATTTATTAAAAACTTTTTTTTATTCCTACATGAAATTCAGCCCTATCTTTCATGTTGAAACAATACCAGCTGAAATAATAGTGTTGCATGAGCGTGTGTGATTATTATCATCCATCAGTCAGGGAGTAAAAGACTTTATTTCTTTTGGAGGTTTGAGGTTTATTCCTTCAGGTCACCCCAGCAGCTACTCATGAACCCTGTCCTCAGTTAGCAATAAGTCATAGCAGCCAGCCAGCTTGCAGAAAATGGAAAAAATGAGGTTTCTCAGGAAGGCTCTACATAAGTGATGGGTCGTGCTGAACTGACCCTTCTCAGAGTAATCACCAGATGTAGGAAGAAAATAGGAATCTTCCAAATATAAGTTAAGATTGCAATATTAAAATTTATTTATAAGAAAAAATAGCTGCATATAGAAATCTGTATAGTTGCCACTCTAAATTCTAAATTAACAACACAAAATTTTTTGGAAAATGTTTACTTTTGGCAAAAGGATGCATAAAAATGGGAAAGAATTTCCCAGGCCCATTGTTTCTGATTTAACATCCCCACTATACACATCTAGTAGGTTTGAAAATGAGTGCTACAGCTGCTAGAGATAGGTAATAATAGCAGAGTCTTAATTATTATAGCCAGAGTGGAGTGAAGCAGAAAATTCCCTGCCATTCTTCATTTTTTGTCTGTTAACTAAATAATTTAACTGTAAAAACTACATGTGTCATTAAGGAAGTGTTATTTAGATTTGTATTTAGATTTTATTTAGATTTTAGATTTCAAATCAACCACTCTTCAGGATATCTCAGCCTAACTTGAATGATATAAAATTATATCCCTCATATGCCTAAGAGGGCATCAGTGCAACTCAGTGCAATCAAAAATTACTAAAACAAGCTGCACTATTACCCACACAAGCACAGATATCTTCCATATGGTTGCCTGTTTTGATATTTTTACAGTTTTCATGAATTTATAGTTACTACATCTCTGAGGGAAAAAAAGGCAAAAAGAAAGAATGTGTTCTTTTATTCCTAGTTTAAAATGTACCACTAGATATAGACACTCTATGCAACTTGTTTAGGAGAATGGTGGAAATTTATGGTAGGACAGGCTATTGATTTTATGTTTAAGGTTGCTACTGTTGGAACTACAGTGTAACACTGAAAAATGATCTTAGCTGTTCTTTGAATTCCAACACTCTCCATGGCCTGAGCTGTAATCCTGGGCATCCTTTTTTTCAAAAGCTTATGTGCAGACTGAGCTGGGGCTGACTGTGAATTCCAGTGGAACAAATTATATCAATGGGTTTTTTTAGGAAGAACTACAGTCCTCTCTGCAAGGAAGAATCCAAATTATTGTCTCTCTGACATGAGATCAAGGAGAAATATCTGAAGATCCCAGGCCCATCTCAGCTGTGGTGTGAAGATTTCCCTGGTAGCTGTCTACTTTTCCTAGGAAAAGCTATTGAGGTGCCCGAGAACAGAAAGGTGGCTCTTCTAGTCTTGAAGTCACCAGGAGGAAAAGGTGTGTTCTGTACAATAACACAGAGCTCACAAAGATTCTTGATTACCTTGCTCTCTCCCATATCCAAATCCATGATATTTGAGGCCAAAGGAATTTTTACCCAGAAGTTATTCATTCCAGGGAGGCCAAGATTTCCAGAATTTTATTTTGAATGCAGGAAGCAAAATGCCCATGCAACCTAACACATAGAATTGATTGATATATCAGAAATGTCTTCCTCTTATTGACTGAGTTACAAGTAAGATGCTTCTTCATACACCTGCCTGGTCAAAATGCACATCTATATTACCTTCTCATTTTTTCTCTACTCCTTGAGTAATACTAGCTCAGTCATTGTGCTGTCAAATTAGGAAGAATACATTTATTCTTATTCAGAAAGGGGAAAAAGCATATCCTGGCACTAAAGTAAGATGGATTTAGTTGATATAGTCCTTTCTTGGAGGTCATTTCTTTCCTCAAATCAACATTTGGTTTTATGAGGGAGCAAGGGATAATATTCCCCTGTATTACTCTAAGTATATTTAATGAAACAGTATTTATAGGCATGACTGTATTTGATGTTAATGATTTTGGTGTAGCAATCATTCTATACTCCACTTTTGTGTCTTAATCCTCTGACTTTCAGGAACTTGAAGCTTAAACTGTATGTTCTTCAGAACAAAGGATGCCAAAGGCAAGGTTAAAGCAATGGAATTAAAGCACAAGTTCATGTTTAAAAGCTATCAGCTCTGGTAAATTCCAATTCCCCTCTTACAACCTCCCCATATTATTTTCCTCACTTTATTCCTAGGCAGTTATTGCATTATTGCTTTGGTGTACTCTTGTTTGCAATGCGTCTTGGTTCAAGAAAACGAGGGATCTTGCCTTTAAATATTGCTTTAAAGAATCTGTGAAGATTCTGCAGCTGCTTTTCCTGGTTGAACAGCCCTTGATGGGACTGGGAGGGAAGGGAAGCCTCGTTACAGAAGCTGGAAATAAACCCAGGACTTGGCTTACCATGCACAGTCTTTCACTGGAGTTCACACAGCTGCGGAGTCCCCAGAAGCAGGGAAGTTTATCTGAGGCAAGACGAAGAAAAGATAATATAAGCCTTGTGAGAGTTATTTGGCACTTCAACATGCTTGTACTGCTTGAAGTGCTTGTACTTCCATCTGGGTTGCATGCAAAATTAGAGAAGCCAGAGCTATATCCTTCTCCTTGTGCTGTTGACAGGAGTTTGGCTCGCACTTTAATGGATTTTTTATATTTTTGCCAGAAGGTTAGAACTACAAAACCTGTGCTGGAAATGGCAACCTATATTGTACATAGGAGCTCATCCTGGCAGATGGAGGACAGAAAGTCAAACCAGTTCTTTCATGTCCTTGGAGTCTTGCAGTTACCCCTGACAATGTTTCTACTTCTGAGCACGTCCTACCCCTTTCCCAATATTGTTTGCTTTAGCTCTTTCTGCTGTTAACCACGGTGGTTTTTTCATACAATTCGTGCTTGGCCAAAGTGCTGCCCAAATTTCTTCAACAACAAGCTGCTTCTTTTACTTCAGCCTTTCATTTGACAGGATTAGAACAAAAAGCCCATCCAATCAATTCACTGTGGTTTTTTCAGTATTTTTTTCAATATCGATGGGGATTCTTTCTCAAGTTAAAATAACGTTCTATGCTGCTGACAGAATTAATGAGGGTGCTGCAAGACAGCATTATTCCATTCTGGTGCAATGGAGAGATCCACAAGTGGCATAAATGGATGGAGTTCCATTGGCCTCAGTTGTGTGTGTGTGCATGTGTGTGCACAGACTTGCCTGTGTAGACAGAATTATAGAATCCTAGACCAGTTTGGGTTGGAAAGGATCTTAGGTCTGACCCCTGCCATGGGCAAGGACACCCTCAATTAGACCAGGTTGTTCCAAGCCTTGGACACTTCCAGGCATGGGGCAGCCGCAACTTCTCTGGGCAACCTCTGCCAGAGCCCCACTGTCCTCACAGTAAAGAATTCCTTCCCAGTATCTAACCTAAATCTACCCTCCTTCAGCTTAAAACCATTCCGTCTTGTCCTATCATTACATGTTCTTATCAGAAGTCCCTCTCCAACTCTCTTGTAGCCCCTCTAGGTACCAGAAATCTTCTATAAAGTCTTTCTGGAGCTTTTTCTTCTCCAATATAAGTCTTTACTGTCCTCAGTAAGGTGATATGCAAATTTTAGCAAGAAAAGGACTCACAGAATTTTCAGTGGTAGCATCCATTTGTCTTCTTCATTTTCAATTTCTAAATCTCTAAGAGCAGAATTATTCCCTCACTCCATCCTTTATTCAGGTTTCCCAAATAACTGGGGAATCTGATATATGACAGGAGATACTGGGGAAAAGAGACTGAGCTTATTGTACCAAACATCTGAATATCCTGTGTTCCACTAATGAGGGAAAAAATCAGTCGACCTCTATTAAGAATAACTTATATTGTGCTCCTTAATATCACTTTTAAAAAGGGGAAAAAAACCTTATAAGACTGAAGACAGTTAATGCTGTGAACATAAAGAAACTGTAATAAAACCTTGATTTAGACATGAGATTTTAGGATGGATAATTTTGATTGTGTTTTCTCTTTGGCTCAATTCATGCCAAAAATTTTCACCTAATAGTTTCTGTTCTGAGCCACTGCGTATATTTTCTTTCCACTATTTCCTGCAAACTCCACTCTAGAGATGGCGACAATTGTGGAAGAGCTAGTAATGATGCACATAAAGCTTCTTGTTGCTCTGAATTAAAGTGTCCTCAGTGTGACAATAGGACTTGCAGAGACTTTAGCCAGTTGAGAATCACTCCCTGCAAAACTGCACATTTATTACCAGATATTAAGCTTTGACTCATTCACTGCCACTCTCTCAAACTCTGAGAAGGTCAGGGAAAATGATTTTAAGTTAAACAATGTATTTTTGTTGTTATTTTTCACTGCCTCTAGAATCAGTGTTTTAGCCAACTTATAACATTCAATATTTTGGCATTTTCTTAGTACTTGTGTAACTATTTTTATGTTTATAAACTCACATGCAATATTATTTCCATTTTAAAAAAGTCCTACAAATGCAAGAAAAATGTTCCCCATGCAACAATTTACTGTTTACTTTAGAAAACAGACAATTGTTTATCTTAGTTCAACTTTTGTTTAATGCCTTTCAAAATACAGAGTTAACAAGAAGCATTTCTCTGTGGGTTTTAAGACTTGAGAAAAAATGTTTCAAAATGGATTGAAAGCAATTGTTGATTTTCTTTGAAAATCCAGATTCTCTGGAAATTTAAACTGGTTGACCTTGATGGAACAAGTTAGTTCAGAACACTCTGAACAATCTCCATGCATTAGTAAGTGCCTTGTTCTCCCTTGCCTTTCATATCTAATTCTGCTGCTCATTATATTTGCAACAGAATTTTATCTGGGGAGACAAAGAATTAAAAACATGAGATGTGAATTTGTAATAATTTGGAGCAAAAGGAGACTACAATGTTTTGCTGAGGTGAAAGAGGTAAATAAAAAGGTTGCAGAAATAGGTGTCTAATTCTCTGTAACCATTAGTTTTCACAGTCATATATGTCTTTGCAAAGGTGGATGTAAAGTACAATTTTCTGATGAAGCAATAGCATAGTCCATGTCAAAAATGAGATAGTTGAAGTAGTAATACCTTCTTCACCTTCACTGTAGATTGTTTGTGCTTCTCCTCTGCCCCACAAAGTACTGAGACTCTGTTTGACAAATAATGGTAAAAAAAATCCTTAGCAGAGATAAATCCGCACAGATCAATTGACTGCAGTTCACACCCCCTCAATATCTGGCTTAGTGCTAAGACCTGGCATTTAGACATAAGGACAAAAAGGATTTTTTTGAGGAAAAGAGATGTTATGGGCTGCCTCTGGGGAGGGAAGGGGGATGGAGTTGGGGCTGGAAACTGTCCAAACCAGCAAACTCGTAAGGCTGTTAAGATTCTTAATTTCTCACTGGAAGCAAACCTGCATTTCAGAAAAAGAGGGAGAAAATGCTGTGATTATGCTAACAGACCTCTGGACACTACCATGAGCTCCTTACCAGAGAAAGGAAAATGTGCTCTAGCAATTTCTTTTGCTTTTCTCTTCAGAGTTAACTCTTCATTTTAATAGCCAGATTCTCAAATAGCTCTTTAAAATGCCAGTGACGTTATCTGTGATGCCACCTGCTTACAAGTGAAATTACCTGACAGACCTCCAACTGTTTCAATGGGAGCAGATTTTAAACAGACCTTTGAACATGTGAACATAAAAGGTTTACTACCAGGAAGTTCCAAGGAAAATGAAGCACTTACTAAATCAGTCTTGTATTCTGAAAAACTTCCTTTTAAGGGTACAGATGAACCAATCCAGCATGGTGGGAGGGCTGGAACTGGAGATCCTTAAGGTCCCTTACAAGCCAAGCCATTCTATGACTCTCTTTCTGGTAGCCTAATTTCCAAGGGACTGGCTACTCTTCCTGTCTAGCAGTCATTCTTGTATCTAACAGCACCATTTTCTTGTTTGCTGCCTTGACTGTAAGAATGCTGCTGGGGGGCACCTGTCAGTTTACACAACAGGAACTAAGCACAGATCTTGGGGGGAATTTCACTATTTAAACAATATGACCTTAGGAGACTATGGAACATGAAAGATGTGGAGGTCTGTTCACATTAAAAGAGTCAACAACAATCCCACAAGTTCTAGCTTAAAGGCACACTTTTTGCCTTCTTCTCATGCTGAAGAAATGTTAGATGGATTTCCCACTAACATGGAAAGATTCAGTCTCACAGTATCTCTGAAGATAGGTTAACTTGCAGGAGCAAGAAAAATTATTCATTTCATGATTCCATGCAAGAGACTGTTGACTTTGTCAAAAATTTCCATTACCTTCAATTTCCAGGATTTTTGTCATATTTCTCCAAACATAACTTTATGTAAACCCCCTGGAGATCAGAATTTGGATAAGCATCTCAGCTAATGCTCCGCACAATAGTAAGACCTATATGGATCTTACAATTGCTTTTTACCCTTTTCCTACTTTTGTTTATAGTATTCATCTCAGGATGATTGGAATATTATAAGGTAATAGTATTTATTTTGGAGATTTTTGGCACAATATTTGAAACTGGAAGCACCTGCTAGAAGCAGGCAAATAAATGTTGCAGTGAGGGACAAACCAACCTTCTTGAGCCAAGCCCCTTTAATGATTCATGTTGCATTGGCTCACCCTGGAGAAGGATTAATAACATCCAGCCTGTTGTGGCGAGTTGGACCCATCCATTTCTAGAGCCAATTCAATCAAAACCTCTGATTGAATAGTCATTCACATAATAGTCACGTCTGGCCTTAAAATTCATATCTTTTCCTGACAATCCCAGCCCTTTAGCTTGTGTAGTATTGATTTATACAAAAGCACAGGAGGTTTCCTGTTCCAGCCTTCCTTCTGTGCCTGATCAGGGTCGCTGCATCCTTAGGTCCAATCACTCGGCACTTTTTATAAGCTTTGGATAATACACAGGTCACTAACTGGAACACTGCACATTCATCTGATTTTCTAGCTGAATGCTAACAGGGCTTCAATATTTGTTCATTCAGCATTGTATTTCCAGTTATCACAGTTAATAAAACTTCTTTCCCAGGAATCGTGCTGGCTAAGGGGATCAGAGCAATGTTTATTCCCGTATTTATTCCCAAAGTTTTTCCTTTCAGTCCTGTCCCTTGCTGACTCAGAGGTCTGTTTTGTATGAAGAAGACAAAGAAAAGGTTATATGATTATCTACAGAAAGCCAAGAAAACATTCTTGGTGGCATGCCTTTTTCATTGTTACTTGGAAACCATTAAAATATTAAAATGTCTACAAAAGCAATAAAATGATCACAGGAGTATGTGGTGATATTTAATTTTCCCACAAGTTAAATATCACTGATAATTAACTGTTAGAAGTTTATTTTGAAATGACATTTCAGTGGAATATCAGACCTTTACAACATAATTAAAGGTTTTCTCATTGTAATGGTGCCCTATTCCTGGTATGAAAGCTGTTTGAAATTATCTGTCTGCTTCATAAATGATTTTTTTTAACCTTTTTTTTTCCTCCATTTAATTTTTCCATTTCTTGTTTTGTATCTCTTTAAACTACTGATCATAGCCATCTCACTGGGTGATTTGGATCTCTAAGACAGGAAAGTGGCTCACTTTTTTAAAAAATTATTTGATCTGGTACATTTCTCTGATTAGGTGGATTTTTGCTGCCAGTTTGGAAAGAGTTTGCTGTTAGTAGAGTCACTCCAGGACATGTTTTCTTCACTTCAGGTTTGGCGAGATTTAGGCAAATAGAAAAAAATTTTTAAAAGTCCCCAGTTCTTACCTGAAGCAGGCTTTTGTCACTCCTCAGATGTCACACACAAGTGTCACCTGTCCTGTAGAGAAAAGAGAAAACAATCTGTCTGTTGCTGTTGAAAGTAGGTGTGACATAAACAAGTGCAAATATAAAGAAATTTTAGTCTAACAAGGGAGAGCTTGTGGCATAACTTCCCCATTGCAGAAGATTCTTCTCTACCACCACTGAGTAAAATTGGCTAATGTCTTGCAGAATAAGGGGGGTTTAATCCGTATCAGAACATTTGCTGCTCTTTCATGATATTCTATCCAGTGTCATTCTCTCTGCTTGAGGCACACATCATGACATGGTTTGAAAGCCTTAGCAGGGAAGTTCAGAAGTCCCAGAACTTGATACCAGTTGTGTTTAGCCATGGCAGGAGCTCAGCCCCAAACTGCTGCTCGCTCACTAACTCCCACCCTGTTGGAAGGGGAAGAGACTCACAGGGGTTGGAGTGAGAAAGATTGGAGTGAGAAAACTTGTGGGTTGAGAGAAAAATGGTTTAATGAGTAAAGCAAAGCTGCACACACAAATTAAGGAATTAATTCACTGCTTTTCATGGGCAGGCAGGAAACCGGGAAAGCAGTTTCATCACGGATACCAGTGACCTTGGGACAAACACCATCACTCTGAATCTCCCTCACATCCTTCTTCTTCCCCCAGCTGTTATACCTGAGCATGGCGCCACAAGTTATGGAATATCCCTGGGGTCAGCTGGGATCAGCTGCGCTGGCTGTGTCCCCTCCCAGCTCCCCATGCACCCCCAGACTCCTCACTGGTGGGGCAGGGTGAGGAGCAGAAATGGCCTGGGCTCTGTGTAAACACTGCCCAGCAATAAGAAAGACATCCCTGGGTTATCAGTGCTGTTTTCAGCACAAATTCAAACCACAGCCCCATCCCAGCTACTGTGAAGAACACTAACACCACCCCAGCCAAAACCAATGCAGTAATTTTCTCCTCTAAACCTCCTTTTAAGTTTTAGTTCAAAATTGAAGTCAACATTTTCAACAGCGGCCCCCAAAATTTCATGTGTTACACAAACAGGACAGTATTATAATCACGTTATGGACCATCTTGAGACATCTTTGTGCATTATTATCCAGTAAATCCAGAAAAGGATTTCACTGCTATTCAGCAGTGCCTCAAGGACAGGCTGGCTCCATCGACACTACTAAATTAGATTATACCAGAAAATGTTCCTCAAGCTCCTAGATTGTTAAAGCAGTCCCTGGCAATGTTTCCATGAAAGGAAATAAATATCCTCCAAGCATTTCCCAAATGCAGCCTGAGATCTAGCACAGACCAGGGACTATTTCCAGTAGACAACTGGAAAGCAACTGCGCAATCTTTGAAGAAAAAGGTTTAAGAATGTGAGTCATGGCGTAGAGGGTGGTCTTGGTGCCAGACAGCATTAAAATTTAACAGGATAGATAAAACTCCTGTGTATCCAAAGTTTTGACATCCCAAGAGCAAACAGGGAGTCAGGAAGAACAATTCAAGTTTACTTCTGGTTACTCATCACTGCTGTAGTACGGCAGGGAAGAAACTTGCAGTGGAGTAGTAAAAGAGTTCATCATGCACATATTGTCTCTGAGGCATCAGAGGTGATCCAAAACACTGCCAATATGGCTTTATATAAAAGAGAGAGCAGTCAGCACAGTAATTGGTGGTGGGTGCTAAATTCATTTCACACAGGTCACAAAACAACCTTCGAAGGATGATTCCAACCAGCAGCTATTGCAATAGCAGGCACTGGGGTAGGCAGAGGCTACCCTGTGCTGTTGTGGCAAGGATACACCTCTGAAACATCTTCATTTTGCAGATATTACTCACTGGAGTCCCCTAAGCTCCATGACTCTCCGATATATTTCTTATCCTTTGTGTTTTATTGGTGAAAAACTGAAATATAGAAAAAATAAAACTTTCCTCTTAGAAAGAGCAGACTATCTCAAGAGGCTTTCCATAATATTTATTTTCCTCATTACTTTTGTTTCTCTTTGGTCTCCTTTTAAGAGAACTTGGCTCAGAATTTAAGCTCTGACAAGCAGAAAAGTAATGTAAAGGGCATTAACATCCCATAAATCTGTTCTGTGACAGGTAATGGATATCAGACAACCTCTTCCCAGACCTAACTGGAAGGAAAAAGAGTAAAAGAACAAAAAGTACTTTCTCTTTTTTTTTTTCCCTCCCCAGGAAATTCATGGTATTAACTGGAGGATCAACCCTTTTATTTCAATATCAAACAAAATCCTTGGGTCAAAAGCAAGTTATGAAAAAGTTATCTTCCAAAGACCTGGAAAGATTGGTGCTGAGGGAAATGTGCTAACTCTGTTGTCTGTATTCAAATTATATTCCAAACAGGGACCAGCTGGAAACATACCATAATAACAATCACAGGATGCACAGCAATGTCAGAATCATCTGCTGGAGTAGACACAGATGTTTTTGGAGAAGTTGAAGAGATTTTTGCTATCAAACATGAGAACAACAGTGCTGCATTTCTAAAATGCATTAATAAAGTTGCTTCATGGGAGATTTCTCATGGTGACACAGGACTCTCCAAAACGTAGAAAAAAATCAGCCAAGTAGAGAATAAACTCAGATTTTTTAAGTGTTATTAATTTTGAAGGGGTTTATTGCAACAAAGTAACTAGTGTCTTTAAAAACTTAGATGCTCAAAAACACCAGGGTGCCAGGAATCTTGAAGACCTCTCACAAAGAAAGCAGCCTCTTTCTCTCCACTTTACAGAAAGACAATAAAAAGAAACTGAGAAGCAGAAATAGAGATAATTTGTAATTAGCAACTGACAGAAATAAACCCTCCATTTTCTGGATCCCAATAGACCTATAGTACAATAAACCACTGAACCCCCACAGTGCTATTGAAAAGATATTGGCAGATAAGTTATGTCATAACTCACTCTCTGTCTATGAAAAAAAACTAATAAGGAAAATTTCATTCTAGAGGGGAAAAAAACCAAAACCCAAAAAGTTAACCCCAGTCTAGCTGATCACAAGTATCTCTCATATCTTAATACCTTTAAATAAATGTTAAGGCATCTAAATTATGTGTTATGCCTTTTATGTCCTTCATCTCCACCTGCCCTTTCCCTGTTGCCGTCAACCAACAGTGTGTGGGACATTCAGTTGAGGAACATCAGCAGAAAAAAATTAGGTGTTTTAATCTTGATTTAAAATGCTGAGACATTTCATGAAACAGCTGCACACCACACTCACCAGTAAGCCAGGTTTGACTAAATGGGGGGTATTGGCCTAAAAGCTTTCAGTTTCTTCTGTTTTCTTTCTGTTGCTTCTTTTCCCCTGTAAATGTCGTATATTCCATCCCTGGAAGTGTTCAAGGCCAGCTTGGATGGGTCTTGGAGCAACCTGGTCTAGCTGAAGGTGTCCCTGCCCATGCCAGGGGGGCTGGAACTGAATGACCTTTAAGGTCCCTTCTAGCCCAAACCATTCTGTGATTCTGTGATTCCAAGATTCTGTGACAAAGATTGCAAGGAACTATGGATTGACAAAGACACTCATTTACACTTAGGAAAGTCCCAGACACATAAAAGAGGAGGGTGACAAGGGGGTAGAAGACTCTTGAGGAAATTTTTTAAGTGTTGCTGCATTTTGCCGGGCTCACCTTCCCAGGATTTCATACAGGCATTATCTAGTAGAGATAAACAAATAAACAGAGCCGCAAACCTTGGGAGCACCTCCTAGTCAACCTCAAAATGAAAATGCAGTTGTCTTTAGAATGCTTGGGAATAGAGAGAAGGATGGACTCAGTAGCTGTGCACTTGGGCAAATTTATGTGCACACATATCCTATTCCAGCTGATAAAGAAGCGTTCATAACTCACTGCTAGATATCAACTGGAATTGTCTCTTTGTCAAAAAAAAACAAAATTTTCAGGTAGCTATGCCAAAAATAGTTGCAGTGTTTTTCCATTAGGATTTTCACAATAATTTCAGAAATTTAATCTGGAAAGTATTCTTTTTTCTTTCTTTTTCTTTTCTTTTTCCTCTTTTTTTAATCTTAAACACTGAACTCAAACTCTATTTGATTCCAATCTACCAGAAGTTCATAAACACATACCTCACTAAGAGGATATGAGCAAAGACCAGCGAGTAATTAAATATCTTCGCTGAACTGGTGCTTGGGAACTGAGGGATTCATTATTTTTGTTTAATGAATTTTCCTAACCTTTGGTTCTGTAGCTGTGCTCCCTCTTTATTCCCCAGAGACTCTGGCGAATGGATGCTATCGACAGCAGCAGCTTGTTCACTGGCCCAGGGGTACGGCCAGGAACAAGGGCTACCAAAAGGGTTCGATAGACACCAGGCTGAAAAGGTTTGTGTGCGACTAACTATTGCTGAAAATCAATCTGATGGCTGCCTGGTGTCAAAGGCAGTCAAGCCCATTTGGAGGTAATGTGGCGATTTTCTTTCAAGCGGTTCAGACACCGCACATAAGAATTTATGATGAAAAATAAGAAAAAGGGAATAAACCTATGATTATGCAAACCCAGAAAGGAATTTTGTGAAGACAGAGACACAATAGGTGTAGGCAGAGACCCACACAAACTTTTTCAAGAAGTAAGATTTTTAACTCAGTGAGGAAAGAAGTAAAAAGAAGAAAAACAAAAAAAAACAAAAAAAAAGTTGGAAATAACCACAGGATGCAAAGAACCCATTTGTGTGGGATTTGGTGGTTTGTTTCAGACAGTCGGGACAGAGACGAGAGATCTCTGAAGTTTGGTCTTAGAGCATGAGGTTTATTGTGAAAGGGTGTGGGTGTAGGAGACGCAGCTTGAAGCAGGTCAGAGAAGTAAGAGAAAGAGAGAGAAGAAAGAAGATCTAATGAATGAGTGAATGAATGTCGTGGTTGCCGTTCACAATACAATAAATCATCTTCTGTGCTGCATATTCTAATTTTCACTAACCAGTCTAGAACAAGCTACAAATCCTACAACATTTACATACAGCCTATGAGAGTCATTGCATTACCACACAGTGTTATATTTTAAACTCTAAAAACTGCTTTTTGGGCCCTCTGCCAAGTTGGTAGAGTCTGCTCTGACCCTTGGAGCTGTCTGCAAGCAGAGGGGATTGTTTAATCCAAAGGGGATTACCTTCAGTGGCCACACCATTGTTTTCCAGTTGTTCAGTACCTGGGGTTTGGTATCTCAAAGCTTGTCTTCATTTCAATCTCGCTTATAGTTTCCATATTCTCGGCATCTTTTGCCAGGTTAGAATATTTATAAGCCTTTCCTATTTCATCTTCCCCAACACATTTGGATTTTAAACTGCAGCGATAACCATGCAATGGCATTACAGGGAACTTGCCAATGTCTAATTACCATGACGTCAGTCCTGTAAGTGCAGAGTTATGTGCGGTAACCCTGCATCTAATCCCCCTTTTCAGTGCTTTGCCCCCCTACCCACACAAACTCAAAGGGACTAAAAGACACGGCCAGTCATCAGTGGTGATAACACCCCCAGACAATCAAGCAGCAGAGTCCAGGGGAGGATTAAGCATGGGGGAAAAACAGGGTTATCAACGAGAGAAACAGCAAAACAGCCAAAGAAATTGTGAGGGCATAATAATAGCAAATATCTCGGGAGCAATTCTAAGCAATGAATTCCAGCAAACAAAACCTCACGCTGTATTCAATCAATGTGTTTTAAGAAAATGTAATGTGTCCAGTGGGTAGACCCCTGGTGTCAGAGTGAAATAAGTTGGTGGCATAATGAGTGTTGTTACTTCACTTTTCTGTAAATTTGACACAGTCTGCTCCTGTTTATCTTCCTAAACATACTCGGAGGCTTGATTTCAGCAAAGGTCAATAATTCTTAGCTATGTTTTGTACATCCAGTTAATGTATTTCTCCAAGATAGAGCTAAGAAAAAAGCTAAAATTAAAGACAGGCTTTGTCATCCGCTTTGGTAAATGCCTATCTTGCTAGATCTGGTGGTAGCCTTGAGAAAGTTTGTTCTGGTTTTCAATATAAATTCTAGAAAATACTCTCTACCTGTGAAAAATAAATGTTTCTGAAAGAGGAAATATCTTTATGAATACAAAAAACTTCAGACAGGCTCCAATTCCTAGAGTTCATTGGTAAGTTGTTATTTTAAGTGATTTCTCATTAAGGATCTGCTGTGTACAACACAGCTTTGTCCAGAAGCATTCAAAAAACCACTTTAGATAGGAAATACATCACAGGCCTGTGAGGTATAAACTGGAAAGAGACTCCTTGAAGTGGCTACCAAGCACAACCAAGGCACTAGTAGAGATGAATAAAGTGCAAGATCTATCAAATCTGGCTCAAATTATGGTTGTGACAGTAGAGCTAAGGCCTGGTGAGTGCCCTGACCTGATCAGTGTGGGACAGATCTCTCTCATGTTTTCATTTCAGTGCAGAGCAGACACACTACTGAATTCTACCGAATTTTAACAGGACAGAAAAAAAATTGCTTTCCATGCTGCCCTATTTGTCATCTCAGACTTTGAGCAGTTCTAGCTCTTTAATGTAACTATCTTCATAATTTTCTGCAGATTTGGGAAATACTAATTATCACTGCTTTATAGTTCACAACACCTGAAAAATGAAGGGGCAGGTCCAACAAAGCATGCAATCTGTATTGACTAACTTCAGGGGATATAGATTAAAAAACAGAATCCAAGATCAAAATTACACACCTGAGTGCTTTGTTTAGTGCTGGGTAAAAGCCACCTACCTAAGACAGCAGATATCAAATAAACTAATATCACATCTGTATATTGCATCTGAATTCAGCTCTGTGTGAAGCAGAGCATCTCAGTCAGATCACCAGAGGAGACACTCCCTGAACCCAGAATTCAATCTGGAATAGGTGCTTCTTATAACATAACAGGAGAAGAAAGACACAGTTCTGTCTATCTTTTATGTATTAATGTGTGTCCTGGGTAATATACTGTGCCCAAAAGGGGCAGGAGCTCATACTCCCCAACCATTCTTGCATCTGATAGAGTACCAGAAGAATGAATGAGCTGGAATCACTCCTTATTCCTCCTCTTAAGTCTGAAACTGTTGAGGAAAGGAAACCAAAACATGGCAGGGGATGTAGGAGCACCACAACTTTGAGCAGTGGTCACACAGAAATGGGGAGCTGTTTGAACTGTCTGCTTCTCTGCTCTTTTCATTTTCATCCAACGGCTTTACAGACTGATTATCAAAGGCAAGTCAAAAATTCAGGACTTTTCCTCCCAGGTAAAGATCTTAATCAGACCTGCTGAGTTTTGTGTCTTCTTTCGTTCCTCACTTTTTGCTTTCTTTCTCAGCAGACCCCTGCTTAAATGGCTACTACAAAATTTCTCACAACTGGAATTTGAACTAAATATTTTCAGTCCATAAAAAGCAACTTTTATCTTCTTCTTGATTTAAAAGCAAATCCATAATTCTTTGATTACACTAATTGCAATGCAGTTGAATTCCTCCCTTATTCCTCAGCCCCTGGGGACCACAAACACATTGCCTTTGATTCTGTCTGAACAACCTGCTTGACTTCAAATTATGGACATACTTAGATTATATTCTAAGTAATTTCATACTCTTCATAAGCAGAATAATGAGTTTTCATTGTAAAAGATCCACAGCATGAAGTCTTCCATTTGAGACAAAGCCATGTATGATGGTGTACTGCTGAGACCGGGAAGAAAAATAAAAGTGGATGGCTAAAAGCTAAAGATCTATCTTATTACCCTAGATCCATTTGATGTATCTTATGGCCACTCTAAAAGGTAACTGTCACATTCAGAAGTTTAGGAAGAGCCCTACGAGAAACTCAGGGTTATTCTTGTTAAAACCAGCTTCTTATTACCATTAGAATGTGAGCAGCCTGACTGAGATTCCTTTCACTCTCCCTCCCCAAAAGCTCTTTTTCTGTTAATTAATCTATCTGCTGTCTTATCATAGCTGGAAGCTTTGATTCACAGTTCTTATTAATTGTCACGTATTGCACTACAGCCACAATACAGGATGGAAGAGAACTGTGAAAGAAGAAAGTGTCTGGCAGACAATTGAACATAAGGAGGAGCAATGGGCACTTATGGTAGGAAGAAAAATATTGTTTCCTTGGAAAAAACCCATGTTTCAGAAGCGTGATGTTGTTCAAATACTGGCTGGTCTGAATATTTCTTGCTGTAGTGAGTTTTCCCTCCAGTACACAACTCTTCATATTTGTTTCTGTTGGTATTTGGGGTTTTTTTCTGGGTGTAAATCACAGACAGTTGCCAGGGTCACAAGGCATGATTGCACTGAGGTTGAGCTCATGTTTAATTAATGATGATATACTTCTTGCACAGATGTATGGGTCGGGTTCCGTGAGTTAGCCATGCACATCCACAGTGAAGCTGTATTTTTCAGATTCAGTGTGAAACCACTGGAGGAAGTCCTTACCTCCATTGTCTGTCCTCCTGAAATTCCTTTCTCATAGTCATCATCAAAAGTCAGAAAAAACTCAGTTTACTATGTCCTTTGTGGTAGGTCTTTGTAGAGAAGAACAATGGCACAAAAGGAGACTTTCATTCCCCCAACAAAACCACCTCATCTTTTCCCCAAAGTGCTTCTCTCAAGGTGCCTAACACATATCTGAAAGAACTTTTTATTTACTTACTCCTTGGTGTTGGCAGCCTTCTTCCAAGCTCCACTCTCCCAGCCAGAGGTGAGAGAATTATCTAACTAAATGTGGAGAACTGGAGCTAGACATCCAACCCTGAGTGAGGCACTCAGGGCTCCCTCCAGGATCAGTGGAAACAAAGACCTGTCTTTAGAATGTTGCACATTTGGCCCATTTGGTCTACTTTGAGATGCAACTAACTGTATCCCGGAAATAAGAGTCTCTACTGAGGAATAGTCTGAGAAAATTGAGATTGTTCTGCCTGGAGAAGGCTCTGGGGTGACCATATTGAAGCCTTTCAACACTTGAAGGGAGCCTACAAGAAATATGGAGAGGGATTTTTTATGAGGGTGTGTGGTGATAGGACAGAGGGGAATGGCTTTAAACTGGAAAAAGTAGTTTTAGATGGGATATTAGGAAGAAATTCTGTACTGTGAGTGTCGTGAGGCACTGGCACAGGCTGCCCAGAGAAACTGTGGCTGCCCCATCCCTGGAAGTGTTCAAGGCCAGGTTGGACAAGTCTCTGAACAACCTGGTCTAGAGGAAGGTTTCATTCTGGTGAAAAACATCCTGTGACCTTTTCCTCATTGCATTGATAATGGATAATTTTATTAGAACTGAGAGCTCCCAGTTTACAGCAGATGATTTTCAATACACCCATCAGCCACCCTACAAAGAATGTGATTATTCCTTTATGCACCCTGTGTTCAAACAACTGGACATTGATTCACAAACAAATTTGAATTTACTTGATTTACAAGTAAATTGTAAATCACAACATATGATAAACTGTTCCACTAAGGAAAAAGAACACTGAAAGCTCTCCCAATTGATAAATACACCCACTAAGCAGACTCATCGGTGTAAAATGTGGTGGTTGTGGTGGTGTTTCCTCAAGGCGAGGTGGCCTTGCCTATTAGGTTATTTTCTCTGCTTTTCCTGTGTGGCCATAATAATGTTGTTGCTTTCTTCCAAGTTTTCTTCTTCAGGTACTCATCCTGTTTTGATCCGGACTTCTTGTTCATTGGAACTATGGACTTTTAGACTTGGAAATCTTCTGCAAAGACTTGGCAAGGGTTATGAACTGACTCAGAAGCAAAGCAGGAACAAGCACTCAGTCAGCTCTCACCCATGGTCTTTCTTGGAGGGTCTCTGCCTGGCTTTAAGTACTTACATGACCATCATCACTCAATCTTTCTTAACAAGAGCATTTTTCATTACTGTTATTTTAGAAGCTCTTTGTAATAACTCAGAAATACTGAGAAAAAAAAAATCCGAAATGCCTCTTTTTACTTTTTTCCCCCTTCACCCAAAATATATGTTTCCTTCCACTGTGTACAATCTGTTTCTGTGGCAGTGGCTTGAGTTTCCTTGGAAACGGCTGCAGGTCAGACCTTGATTGGTTGTGTTGTCAGCTTGATTGCAGTGTTTCAGGCAGTGGGACCTCTAAGTGCAGCACCGAAGCAAGTAAATAGGGGGCTATCCAAGGGCTTTGCATTAGTGGTCTGAAAGAAACCACACAGATGGCATTTGGGGGAGTGTGTGACATGGGGGCACTGGTTTGAAGAGAACAGGAGACAGCAAGGAGCGAAGAAAAGAACCAAATCAGAGGTGTTGGCAGGATGGCTGGGATGGAGAAGTTTGGCTGCAGTGAAATCTGTCGTAGTCTCATCTCTCGTTGAAGGGGCAGCTGACAGTAGGGTGCTTGGGGTGGTCTGGACCCTGAGTCTCTCTGTTACTGGGACTGCAATTCTTTGTTTCCTGTTTGATTCTGCCAATTCAACTGAAAATTTTCTGAGGCACATGGGTACCTTAATACAGTATTAAGGGGGAAAAAGTAAAAAGGATGTTTTCTGCTGTAGTGCCTAGGAGCCAGTAAATTAACAGACATAATTATAGAAGAGAATAGTGGGTTTGTATCCTGCAAACTTTGGGGAGGAGAGGAGGGGATTGCCTAAAAGCGACATCCCTGAATCTGCTTAGTTTACGACTCCAAGTTCAGTAAAACCACATAAGAGCACACTAGCTGAGAAGGAAACAGGAAAGGTGGGAACAGCACTTCTGAAGGGCTCCCTGAGCTTTGGCTCATTCCATTTACCACCCATACAAATACATGTGTACTGAAAATCTTCCTGGGCTTGTGTGTGAACACAGTCACTTACAGAGTTTGGTGGTCAAATCCCATGTTAAATTTCTAAAACAAAATTACAGAATATCCAGAATGAACCTTTTCTTTCAAGGTTGTTTGCTTTGCCTTGACTTGCCTTGCTTTCGCTTCTATTCCCTCAACTCCCCATAAAATAAGGTTTAATTTTAAACCTCAACAGCACAACCATGGTGTGTGCTTCTGAACCACTCTGCCAGATAAGTTTCCACACGGTGATTATGTTCTGTTCTGACTCCTTAATGTACCTGATAAATTCTCTGGCAAGTAGACATGCCCAATGCCCAATTACCTACTGTGAACTTAACAGATTAAAAAAAAAAAAAAAAAAAAAGAGGAAAAGAAAGGGGTGATGCTTGTTTTCCATGTGTGCAGTTTCATTTCTTTTTCTCTCTGATTCGCAAGCAGATCACTTTCCGTTAATTAAGTAAAAAGTACTTAGTGGAATCGATCTGAATTCAGGTCTAAGAGCACTCGCTAATTCTGCTGTTAGTTTTAGGAAGCTGGTGGCAAAAAGCATCTATCAAGATAAATTTGTGCAGGCACTGCCCATGGTTAGAGTCACAGTCGAATGTCTGCAGTTTAACAATGTGCCTGTGTGTCAGCTGAGCACCAGGGACTGTACTTCAGCCTATGCAAAAATGGAAGTTAACGTCACCTGATATAACCTGCTATGAAATAGACCCAAAAAATTAATAGCTTTCATTACTTTACAGGCCTGTACAGAGATTATCTCAGTTCACCTGACACACGGTAATCACTGACATTATATTTAACAAACACAGCCCATAGTGATGGACAGATTTCAGCCCACGATGAAAGATTAACCCCACCCTGACATTCCAGGAGTTAAACAGAGAAGGGAGGAAGAGGCGGCAAGACAGGGAGAGGAAGGCACCCATCTGCTCTCAAACAGAATAGAAGCAACAAGTTAGAGGAGGATAAAACCCTCTTGATTTCTTCTCTAGTGCTGTCCCCAGTTAACAGCACTGCTCTTCTTTTAATAGTGTATCACTCTTTTTCAAGCAGATGTACAGCTCTCATTAGAGATAATCCTCCATGCTCCCGCATCTTCCCTTTCCCAGCTTTAGACAGATAACATTAGTTACTGTCCTTTTATTGCATTGTTCCATTTTGTGTACTCAAAGAACTATCTGCATTACAATAATCTATGTATGTCAAATGGGATTAGGAAGGAAATTGAATGAATTAGCCAGAGTTATACAGTAAATAATCAAGGAAATTTTAAACAGGAAAATGCGTCACTATAATCGTGCAGGTAACACTAATTCATGTTTTTTATTGAAACTTTTTTAATCCTCACGGTAGACAAAATGAAATGACACAGAAATTATTCTTTTTCCTTAATAATATCTTTCTGTGGAAGAGAAATTCATATTCCATGTATTGCATTTGCTAGCATCCTTTATGTGGTACATAGAGGGAGCTGTTGGCATAGGTTTATTAGTCCAATCACTGTGAAAATTTTCCATTATTACCAAACCCTTGATAAGATTTCATTATTATTTTAACTGAAAAAATCATACTGTCATCATCAATATATGAATAAAAAGAATCTCACGAGTTTTAGGCGCATAAAGAAGATATGAATACAATATTCTGCTTTCTGCTGGACATTGCAATCATTAGTATATGAACTCCAATACACTGAAAGTTTTTCACTATCTATAAATAGAAAATTAGGGAATATTAGCTTTATATCTAAAGTATATGAAAACATATAAATGGGAAAACAGTACATATTCCAATGTGCATGTATGAAAATCTCTTCTATTATTTCTAATACTACAGAAGAGTCTGAAGGCTAGGAGCTTGGATCTTTGTCCTCAGTGGAGCGCAGGGAGACTGCAATCCCTGCCCCTCACTCTCCTAACCTTCAGGGATCTTTTTCAGGCTGGTGCTAAAACAAGGGACAAGCAAATATTTAAAGGGGAGTCTCTTAGTCTATTAATTGTTTAGATGCTGTTAATTACCTGTGTAAAGGCAGCAGGACTCTTTTATTCTACTTTTCTTTTTCTCTGCACACGAGCACCTAAAATTCTCATTAGTTTGCCCTCAAGATTAGTAGAAATATTTAAAATTTGCAAAATCATATTTAAAAATGTACATTATATAAATGGGAAAGTCACAAGAGCTGTCTTTAGTTAAAGAAGGATTGGTTAGGGAAAGGATATTTTTTAGCAATGAATATAAAATGAAAACTCCTTTTTTCAAAACTTGCAAAATGTTTTGTTAACTTTTTTGTCCATCACATTTCATTGCTGAAATTCTGTAGGTTTCCAAATTCCTTGTGTCCTTTGCAGTGCTGACATCCTGAAATTTTGACTATTCCCTCTGCAGTCTTAGTCCAAAAACCCCCAAACAGAAAGTTCTGGGCATGATAAAAGAGAGAGTATTTCCCAAGAGATGTTTGGCAAAACTGGTGAGACTCACAGCTTCAAAATGCAAGGCAACCTTGGTGTTTTTAGCCAGATCAGTGCCGAACGTCTTAAGGTCTATGTCAGAGTTGGATATCACAAAGAAATAACATTTCTACATTTTGTAAGATAGTCTTAGACTTTAGGAGCATCTTAAACGCTTAATGCGTTTGACATGTCATACGTGGAACAATAACAACAGGGTTACCTAATTTCACAGCGAGCACACAGATGCTATGTTGGATGTACATGGTCACTTATCCATTTCTCATTTGACTCGTAAATGGATTCCATTTAGCACTGAACAAAAAGGAAGCCTTTTACAATGCCTATTCTGAGCCAAATCTCCTCTTCATTTCAGTCAGTGAGAGGTTTGACTGCCTTTGGTATAAGCAAGAAGGAGCCCTTCATTTCAGCTCACGTGTAAATGCAATTTTGTTTGCTGTTCAGCATGGTGTTGAGCAGGTGCAGTAGACATCTACCTTAGTGGCTGGGATAACAAGGGCTACTGAATGATTCGTGTCTACCTCAAATTTTATATCTATCTGATACTTTAAATTAAAAATTGCATTTCTTACTCAAGGACTCAATTCAGCATGATACTTAAGCAGAATTTAACTTCAATACGTGCACGTTCCCAGGGATTTAAATAAAGCTATCTGTATATTTAAAGATAGCTTCACACTTTTGAACAGCAACCAAAGCAGTTGCCAAGATTTCTGCTTTAACAAGCACACAATATCTGAAGAACACATTTATTTATTCAGCAACTTGTTTTTTAGACCAAGTGCTTTCATATCATCCAAATGGGTGTTGCATTTGTTTTGTATTTTCATTGCTAATACAATATTTGAAACCGTGGTTCCTCTAGAGCAATTTATGATGGAGGAGAAGGGGCTATTTGGTTTAGGATGGAAGTATTGAAAAGTAAAAAATGGAAATTTTTATAATTGAGCCATTTCATGTTTGGAAGAAAACTAAAAGCTAATCTTAACTAAAGTGCTTTCGTTTCAGTTCATGACACTAACAGCTGCTGTAATTGTAGTGTTGAGGCAAAGAAATTCTGTATTGTGAAAAATATATACTAAATTGTTTCTAAGTATCTCAGAAGATCTTACCTTCTGCCAGAAAATTTATATAGTCACAGTGCATTTATTTTTCATCAAACTGTCTTCTCCATAGCAACGAACCACAAAAATGCATATGCACTTATTGTGGAAAAAGTCAAGATATGGAGGCAACCCACAGAATTCCTTAGTTGTCCATGAAGTGAATCACAGAACCAAAAAATGGTTTGGGTTGGAAGAGACTTTAAAGACTACCCAGTTCTGATGTTTCTGCCATCAGCAGGGACACTTTACACTAAACCAGGTTGTTCCAAGCCCCATCCAACCTGGCCTTGGACACTTCAGTGATGAGGCAGCCACAACTTCGCTGATCATGAGATAAACTTGAGACAGAGGATCTGAAGTGTTTCAAAGTATTTATGATCAATCTGCTCCTTCCTGGGTAGGGAGAGGGACAGGTGATGATTAATGACAGACGTCACAGGAGAATGAGACTGGATGGGATTGTGTTTTCCGTGGGTGGGAGATACATCATGGGAACTGGAAGACCAGTGGATAAGGATTCAGGATACTGGTGGCTGGTAGGTGGCATTGGAGACTGCTTTTTTGCCAGCTTTTCCATAGTCTTTGTAAAATAAAGGAAACTAAGTTGCTGATGGTGCTTTATTTCATCTTTGGACACAAGAAGAAAACTTGTAAGCTATGGCTGCCACTCATCCTGACCATTTTTTCTCCAATTTACTCAAAGTATTTTGTTTCTTCTTCATTTCCCAGAACCCCACTTTTCCATTATTACTGTTTTATTTAATCATAAATATAGACTGCAAAATATATAGATCTAGGGATTATGTTATACTCTGGAATTCTGGGCACTGGTTGAAAATTCTGACTTTATGTTCTTCTTCTATTGAAGAAAAACTTTGGTGTGGGAGAGCCAAGTTTCTCAGTTCTGCTTCTTGTTCTTAGTGAACAGGAAAATACTGGTATTAAATATGAATTTCAGCAAAAAGTATAAAAAAATCCGAACTGGTTTATGAATTTTTTAGTTGACTTCTAAGTTAATATTGATAATACATACATTTGCTGAACAGAAATGCTACACAGGAAGTAATTTACCACTCATGGAACCTTTTTTTTCTGGTTTTTCCAAATCTGTCCTGCCTCGCCACAAACTCCACTTGACGTAGAGCAGGGACTTGAATTTAAAACTTCTCCACTACCTGTGAAATCACCAGACTATTGAGACAATTCAGGTAAATCTTACTAATTTTTTCCTGTTGGAACTCTTCCACTTTGAATGAATGGTACAATCATGTTTCTTGTAGTTAGCTGAAGCAGCTATAGCAAAAGAAGAAAAGATAAGAAAATTGGTTGTTCAGACAGAACATGAACTTGTATTTTATTTTTCCTAAAATCTCTCTCAAATATCCATGATTGGTAAGTAAATAAGAGTGGAAATGCAGGTTGCTATTAAAAAAAATTAATTCGTTTCACATGCTTTTTAGAGAGGAAGTTCGAGGAGACTGTTTTGCAGAAGGGAAACCAAATTTAGACTTTCCTAAGGCACACTGCAAATTCTTCTTAGAATTTATTGACTTGGATGCTTTAGTGTGGTGTCTATAAATTTATGTCCAGTTCTGCAAAATTAACAGCACCAGCTCTTCAAGAAATATAAATCACTGTGTTTGTGATTCCCATGTTGGAGAAGTCTCCTTTCTTTAATCTCCCATTTATAATCAGGTATGACTTAATAGAAAATTATTCATTTTTGGATCATCTTTTGAGGCATATGCTTCAGAGAGAGCACAGATGGTCCAATATGGAGTACTTTTGTACAACACCCATAGTGTAAGGAATCTCAGTTGCTTAGATAGAATTTAATGAAGACTCACAATAATCTGATACTATTGCAAAACCAGGACAAATAAATCAGAGTAAAACAAAATAGTCATCTGGAATAGGTGTTTCCCCAGCAATTTTGAATTTCAGTAAAGTTTGAATCCTGACTTTAAATAAATAGGACACCATTCATCTGGAATTCAGCACATAGAAAAGGAGTCTGCAGGAGGATCCCAGCATTGAATTTAATACTTGTGCTCTTGTAGTGACTCTTGTTGGTAATGATAATAGTTATAACACACCTATCATTCAATTTTTGTCACTCTTTCTCTGTACCACACTAAAAATAACCTCAAAAAATCCAAATAATTTCCAGTCAGTTTTTTAAACTTATAGCATCTTATCTGAGGGCTGTGTAACCTTTGACCATGCTGTCACAGTATCTTCTGTCCAAGGGAAGTTAGTTTTTCCTCATTTTGCGCCTAGAGGAGTGAGAAAGAGATTAAGATGACATGGCACTCAAATCTTACCAATATCAATGGCAAGAACCAGTCCAAGGACATGTAAATATTAGTGCCTTTATATTGCTTTTTCAGTGGGTTATTCAAACCGATAATAAGGAATTTAATCTCGTCACTGGGGATTCAAATTTTAAATAGTCAGGTGATTTATATGAAACTGTTAGTTAGTAAATTTAGTTGGTTTTGCAGTTGTAAAGAGCAAAAAGATTTTATTTTAGGCAAAATAGAGGCTTACAAACCACAGACACGTTCTCAACAATGGTTGGGTAGAAGGTTTCACAGAGATTGGCCTTCTGCTTGTCTTGAGACATTACCGTAGGATGATGTTAATTGCCAATATCCATTGGCCAGAACAGCAGTGAATCTAGAACTAAACACTGGCTATTGCACAACTAAATTTAGAGGAGGTGAAAGCAGCCCCCAATAGCAAAAGAGGCTTCCACATGAATCTTCACCAGGTGTCTTCACTTGATGTTAAATTATTGAGAACCTTCAAGATACAGAAGAATAACAGATGGATAAAATGGGTTTGGTTGGAAGGAACTTCTAAGATCATCTGTTCCAACCCCCTGCTATGGGCAGGGACAGCTTCCCCTGGACAAGGTTGCTCAGAGCCACACCCAATCTGGCCTTGAGCTCTTCCACTGATGAGGGCATCCAGAGCTTCTCTGGGCAACCTGTGCCAGGGCCTCACCACCCTCACAGTCAGGAATTTCTTCCTAATATCTAATCTAAACCTTCCCCCATTCAGTTTAAAATCATTCCTCCTTGTCCTGTCACGTTGTTAAAAGTCCCTCTATAACTCTCTTTCAGTACCAAAGGCTGCTCCAGGTCTAAGGTTTCCCCAGAGCCTTCTCTCCTCCAGAATGAACAATCCCAGTCTTCCTGAGCAAATAGATCTGAAACCTTTAAAATCACAACAGTTTGGCTCCTGCCTCAGCTTTTAGACAATGTCAACATCAGAGGGAGGTTATAAAAAAATCTCAAAAGTAAAGTCCAAGACTCAGAAAACCTCTTAGGTGGGTGCTGCAAATATTAATGTTAGAGCTTGAAGACATGAGCTTGGATGTTTGCTGAACTTCTGAGGATAGGATTATTTAATATAACTTGTTCAATTTTGTCCCTCTCAACAATGCTCTGATAATTTGTTCTGAGGTGCAACCCCCAAGGTACAGGAGCACTGCATGATGTAATCCTACAATCTCCTGACCTGCTGATGCCTGAGGTCTCTCTTCTTCATCTTCTCCCTCTACAACCCCAAAAGCTGAGATTTTCCAGGAAGGAGATCCAAGTGGTACTTGAACCAATTCCTAGAAACACTCTTCACACACAGTGCAACATGGTCCTTATAAAAATGTTACTAACTTCTCACGGCTTTAGTATTAGCACAACATTCTCGAGATATATCTTACACTGCAATATGACCCTGAATACATCCTTAGTGTTTCACAAAATCCTCATCACTCTTGTTTTGTAATTTCCAAGTTAAATTGTACCATAGAGTGAAGTCTTCTGTTGTCACAGTGACTTCCATATCAGTGAAGTTATAACAGCTCTTTAAAAGTTAGAAAGTTCTAAATGTTAACTCACATAGCAATATATTTCCACCGAAATGTATTAATTGATCTATTAATTATTTTTCCTTTGAATGACTTTAAATGTTGGTAGGGCAAGTTAACACCCCAGTCTTTGACTTGGTGTGTTAATTTCCTATCATATGAAGAGAGCAGAACTTACAATCCAGCTCTTGTTGTTTTTTATTTTTTTAAGCACAAGTCTCAGGTGTTTCATTTTTAAAAGATGTTACAGCAATAAAAATGTTATTAAAGTGTCTTTGTTCATGCTGTTATAGTTGAGGTTGTGTCAGCATTTCCATTACAAGCTCATCTTTTTCAGAGAAAATGCTCTGGTCCATTGGGTAAATAACACATGTTTTTCTATGACACACACACAGGAAAGCTAGAAATATTAAAGGATAAAATTGTTTAGGATCCTATCTTAATTTCATACAGTGTATGTTGTGTTGTAATTTTTCTCCATGAATGAATAAATCAAGTATTGTCTGCCAGTGATCACAAATTTCCTTGTACCACAAACTATGTTATCATCTTTTTTTATGCAGACTTTTTTTTTAAATTAAAATCTGGAGTTAATGTATTTTGCATTACTATGCATACCTCTCATTAGGATAATGCTTTGAAATTTCAGCTAACCCTTAGAACAGTTGTGGAAATGAAGATGTGGTGGGCTCCTGAAAGACAGGTCGAAACCAAAGTTTTGGGAGGTCATTTTGGGTTCTGAATTTTCACGACAGCTGAAGTAAGGTCTTAGGTGTCTCAGACTTTATGTAACATCATAAAACTACTCCAAATCATAGGCAACTTTTCGTACTCCTCTCTGAAGTGACATGACAAGAAACCAGGAGAGCCTTCCTCACGGGGAAGTGCTAAATAGGATAAACCTCAGTCTACTAATTTATTAGCAATATCTGCTTTCTCAAGAGGCAGCTCTCACACCTTTTGGATTCAGTTTATATGTTTTCAGTCACTCATTACAATTTGTAGACACCAGCCCCAATGTTAATAACAGTACATCTCTTAAACTGAATCCTGAGCTCTTTCCTTGCTCTGGGCCTGTGATCCTCTAGTCTGATGAACTTTTTGATTATTGCCACGACCCTTTCATGTTTTCACACTCCTCCTGCCTCGTCTGACCCTGTAGAACGTCACATTCCATAACAGCAGCTTGAAAAACAAGCGGTTTGAAATTCATGCCCAAACTCTTCACTCCGTATTTGTTTTAAAAACAAACATTGTCTTTAATACAAGGGATGGGTGACCTCTCAGCTTAATCTCACTTAGTAGAGAAGGCCAAAATCTTCATAGCCTCGGGCTCATTTTTGTTGTTCTTGTTTATTACTCTCTGGATCCCTTAAAAGGAACTATTTTATTGCATCCAGGTTTATTGCAGATATACTTAGAAGTTACTTCTGGAAATTGGGATTTGGGTGTGTCAGAAGCTGTAGAAACCCACAGGAGATTTTTCTTATCTGCCTTAGATAAGAAAAGAGTTAAGAAATATTTTCAATGGATAAAATAAATAGGGAAGACAACTGGAGAGGAACATTTGCACCACCTTTTGCACACAAAGTGCTATTAGATAATACAACTTAAAACAAATTACAAGTGATAGAGCCAAAAATAATGCCCATGTTCTTCCCGTAGCCAAATCTCGCCTTAACATATGACCTCTTATATTTAAAGATTAAGAATTCACAAACAGGAGATTTGTTTGGCTCATTTAAACTTATATGTCTACCAAGAGATTGTGATTTCCTAATTTTTGCATCATTTGCCCTTGTCCAAGACATGTTTTGCAGGGTCATCATTCATCTAGTGTACTGATTGAAAAGCCTTGCCTTTGTCTGTTCATTTCAATATTTAATACCAAGTTCTGTGATTAGGTGCAGCTATTTTTTCTTATCTCCTCATAATGTTTGTGAATGCATAACTCCTCCGTTCCAGGACATAGATTGCTGTTTTCATGCTCCAAATTAAGTCCTGTCCTAAGCACTCATTACTAATAAAGGGCCAAAAGGGTCAATCTTTTTCCAGAGATTCACAGATGTTGTGAGCAAGGTTCTCCTGTCTCTGGATAACTGAATTTCCAGGTGCTTAAAAACAGCAAATCCAAAACAAGCTATTCGTGACTTAACCATGATTTGTTCTCAGTATTTTTACTTAAATCCAGTTTTCTGGAATGAAGTATTTTTGGCATTGAAAGTTCCCATAAAGAAAAAGGTAATGATTTTCTTCTGAGCATAATATGCGGATAATTAAGATAATGTTTTTAGCAATCTGAAGTAACTGCCTTCATACAATGTAAATCTTTTTTTTTTTGCCCTTCATATATTTAATTTAACTATGAAACAAAAGAGTAGAAAGAAATATGATAGTTTGCATAATTACACAGCTATTTCAACATTATATTCTCGAGTCTTTTTCAATCTTTCACTCAGAAATTTACTCTCTAACTGAATCTTTCAAGATGTTTCCTTTTCTTCCCTCCTAGCTGCATTAAGTGTCTGTGTCTATGAAGGAAGTATTTGCTTTTGGTTTATAAAGGTGTACGGAAACAGCAAGGCACAGAAAAAATATGCATAGCTGTGTGTGTTCCCTCTGTATATAATGGATTTACATGTGTGAATAGAGAAGCACATTTGCACATAGAAGAAGTATTTAATCAGCTGTTAGGCCTTGAAAGTATAATCGTATTAAAAAGTCACTTTTTTTGAAGTTACATTGGAGTGTGGTTATTAATAACTTTGATAAATTGAGGAACGTTATGGTAGCATAGAGGAAGTGGAGGGATTTGTTCTGATGAGTTCCTGATTACTGGTGGAGAATAAACCATTTGGGGGGGCTGTGTGTCTCTCACATTATTTAGAAAGGATTGCAAGGAGCAATGCTGAGTTTAAGACATATTTTATTGGTGAAAGAGAGGAAAAATGACAGAAACAGCTCCAACTGAAAATGCTGGTTTTGTCTCTAAAACATTTTCCTCTAGATCCCTGCGCCCCTCGTGTACCTTAATCCACTGTGGTTGCTCGATGCTGTTTGTGAGGAGCTGGAACAGGACAAATCTGACTTGGCAGCAGTGCAAGGGCCAACAGGCATCACTCAGCTGCCAGCACTCAGCTGCAGACAGGAATGATGTTTCTGCACTCAGGTTATACTCATTGTTTTAGGGAAGGGAGGTTTTGGTCTCAGCCTTTGCATACTTGCTCAGAGATATGAAATGGAGAAAGGAAACCTTGAGAATGCTACACAAAGCTGCAGCTGTCCCTATGTTAGAAAATACCTTTGAACACCAACTATTCTGCTTCTGTATCAGACAAACTGATGCAGTGTATAAAAATCAGTGGCAATATTTCCACCCACATTTTCTAAAAGAATAATATTTTGGAGGTTTTGTTTAATTTTATGTTGTGCAAAGTGTTTGCATATCTTTTTCCTTGCAAACTCTCTAAAACCTGAGTAACTTCAGGGTTTTAAAGTCTTCAGTTTTTCTCTGTTTCTTATTCCACAACTAATCAACACTCTCCATTGAGAAGCTGAGGAGAAATTGTTTCTCCCTTGTGAATTCTGGTTAGGGAACAGTGACAAAACTCCTGCTGTGAGGCTCTTCTTAGAGCTGCCAGACTCATACCCTTAATGATGCTCTGGTGAGAGCCCCCCTGGGGTCCTGGGGGTGCCAGAGCAGGAAGGACGGAGACCTGTTGGAGCAAATTCAGAGGGGGCCACCAAGATGATTAGAGAGATGGAGCACCTCTGCTATGAGGAAAGGCTGAGAGAATTGGGATTGTTCAGCATGGGGAAGAGAAGCTTTGGGGTGAGCTAATTATGGCTGTCCAGCGCCTGAAGGGAGCCCACAGGAAAGATGGAGAGGAACTTTGTACAAGAGTATGTAGTGAGAGGGCAAGGGCAAACAGCTTCAAACTAAAGGAGAGTGGGGTTAGATTAGATATTAAGAAGAAATTCTTCACTGTGAGAGTGGTGAGACCCCAGCATAGGCTGCCCAGAGAAGCTGTGGCTGCTCCATCCCAGGCCAGGTTGGACAGGGCTTGGAGCCACCTGGGATAGTGGAAGGTGTCCCTGCCCATGGCAGGGGGTGGCACTGGATGTGCTTTAAGGTCCCTTCCACCCTGACCCATTCTAATTCTGTGATTCTCAATGTTCACGGAGCAGCGTTCCCACAGATTTGATGGTACACTGGGAACATGTGAAAGGAATTGCATGCACTCAGAGGAAACTTTTACCTTTAAAGTGAGTAGCTTAAAATTAAATATTTTTTAATAAAAGTTTTGTATTTCTGAGCTAAGACACAGATTGGTAATCCACTCTATTAGCTATTAACATGCAGCCTGTCTCAAAGGGAGCATGTTTTGTATCTGTCAGATACTGGCTTACATAATTCTTGCTGCACCTCCAGAGAATTTTAGATCTTGTAGATAAACTGGATTTAGAAACAACGGAAAAATACAGGAGTAATTTTAGTGTAATTTTGTCAGTTTCTGCAACATTCTGTTGCAAAGAATGATAAAGCTGAACTCAGAGTGATTTATTGAGAATTTAGACCATGTTCAGTATTTCCACTTACAAAAGTCAGTTTATCCATAGGTCTCTCTGGGTACCTTTCCAAGAAGAAAAGGAGGCATAATCCCCATTCCACAAACAGATGATGTTTGAAAGCATCCAAATAGGTAATTTCTCCAACATTTACACAGAAAGTCATCAACTTTGTCCCTGCTCATGGCAGGGGGTTTGCAATGAAATAATGTTTAAGTCCCTTTCAACCCAAACCATTCTGATTCTATAAACTAGGGCTGAGGGTAGAAACTTTGGCCTCTTAATCTGTACAGGTTCCAGATAGACAATTGTATTGACTGTATAAACAGCCAAGGCTACTTAGATTTAAAATTATTAACCCTCCTGCTTGCAATTCCTCCACTAACAAAGCATATACACAGTGTTCAGCTGGAAAACTGCAGAGCATGACAGTCAATGTGTTGCTATAATACTTGTTGTTATGAATTAATTAGCTGATTTACATTTATATAGCACACTTCATGCAGAAACAGCACATGGCATTATACACTTAAACTACATTACAATTAAGCAGAAATTCTACTAGAGAAGTCAAGATGAGGCGTCCAAAATAAACCACCCCAAAAGCTCAAAAAAAATTAAGTTCCTCATAGCTCTGATGGGAAGCAACTTACTTTAAAAAAAAATCAAATCTTCAAGACAGGGCAAGTACAAGTCTCAGTTTCAAGGACAGTGACTTATCAGCTGTTCAGGGAGGTAAGTGGAGATGAAAACAAGATGTGAAGAGCATACAAGTGCTGTAAAAGTAATTATGCATTTGACAGGAAGCCTATGCAGCATCCTCCCTCTCCATGTGATAAGCCGACATATGCAAGTGGCCATCCTAGATGCTGAATTTTGTGCAAACCAGGGACTTATACAACGAGTGGTCAAGGAAGGTTGCAAACATAAAGCTGCAGTAATCCATCTGTGGTGCTACAAAAATGTAAGTCAGGAGCTGTGCATCCCACTGAGACACAAATGGCCTTAACCTACTAAATTCCTGAGATAACTAAAATGAAGTCTGAACAGCACGGCTCACTTCGGCTGATTAGGAAATTAAAATTCCAGTCCCAGCCAAACGTTGAGTGAAGAATCACAGTTGAAACAGTTATTGGACGTAAGCAAAAGAGAAAAAAAAATTAATTTTCTCTGACTTAGAGAGTTAGGAAAAAATTGAAAAAGATCCAAAGTTTGACTTCTGACAAAAACTATCCAAAAACAAAAGGTACATCATCAGAAGATAAAGTAATTTTTAGTGACTTCATTGTCAATGTATCAAGATGCTATGCCTTCTTCAGCTCTCTTAGAAAGAGTGAAATCTATGAGACACCTGTTTCTGTCTCCAGAACTAAAGGACTGTTCCAGGCAGGAGTTCTCAGATGTTTGCACTGACTGAGCCTTTTCTCCAGAAATGTGCTTCTTTGGGCTCCTCCAATGTCTTGTTTATTCTTACGAATAATTTTTGACCGATAGAAATTTGCCTTTTCAACCAAACTCAATTCCCTTATTTACCATTCACTTTTACCATTTAATTAACATGTTTTTCAGAAAATAAGTGTTCTTCAAGAGTTGTTTTTCTTTTCAGCCAAGAAGATTTAGATTTACAAATGATTGTGAAAATGTATAGAAAAAAATTAAAACCAAACAAAACGAAACAGATTCTTAGAAAATATTTAAGCAGCCAACTCGATTAGAAAGATGCCAGGTTCTTGGTAGCCTGGTACTGGAAATTACATCACACAAGAGTTCCTGTTTTCTGGGTTTTTTTTCTTTTATCTTTTCATAGCAAAGCCCCTGTCATCAGTGGGCAAGAGAGTGCAAGGCAAAGCTTGGCCTCAGAAACTGAAGATAATTAATGATGCTGCAGCTCGAATACTAAACGAATCTTTCCACTTGGATCTCATGGATCACAGGCATTCCATACATCACATCTACACCTCATGTCCTTCAGATTGCAGGAATTTCCTGTGGGGTTTGGCAAACATGGCTTTAATCCTCTGGCATTATAATTCTTGGGGGTGTCATTACCTGAAATGATTTTTGAGACTGCTTTCTCTTTCCTCAGCTTGTACTCAGCTGTGATCCTGTGAGAAAATGATAATAGGTCACTCCCAGTGTGTCCCAACTCATTCTGTATCTCTGTGCCACGTTCCAGGAAAGCTGCACAAATGCTGCAGTGGGGATTTCTTTCCTGGGGCACTGGCGTAAGAAATACACATTGGGAATGTGGGAGAGCTTAAGGTATTTGACCAAAATGAAATTATAGCCATATCAGTGGTCAGCAATACATTGGAGCAGCCTAGTGTAAATGTTGACAGCTATACATTACACATGAATAGGTAAGTCATATCAGGGGATTGGATGAAACAAAAATTGAAATAAATAAATATATTGGAGAGCAGAAGGGAGAAAAAAAAAAGGGGTTGGGTGGGGGGAGAAGGGAGAAGTAGCAATCTACACACCCAGGAAAAACATGCCAGTGTCCCTCCAGCCACGCTGCCAGTTTAGGCATGGCAAAATTACTGACGGCAGATCATCATTATGAGAGCAAGAAAAAGATGTCTCTAATAACTGTGTTATCTGCCATCAAATCTCCAGAGACAAAAATAGACTCATTTGCTCCAAGGTTTCAAGGGTTACAGAGTGAGGCAGGAACCACAGAAAAAGAGATTGATACCAGGGATTAAAGATCACAGCTGTACAGAGAGGAGGTGGAAACAAATTGGCACTGTTTCTAAAGCCGTGATGAAAGAAAATGGTGCCTTGCTAGGAAAGGTGACAACTGAAAGATAAAAGTAAAAAGGAAATGTTTTAATATTAGAGCTGAGCAAAATGTTGGTAATGAAACAGAGCTGCAGTTCTGCTTAGTTTTGCACTTCCTCACAAAGCGGGAGCTTGGATTGCTTTCTCAAGGTGAGCAATCCCAAGCCAATTTATTATATCTTTGGGTGGAAATGATACAGAGCAAATTGTGATTCCGGCAGCTGAGCTACAAATGCAGCCATATGGTTATCCAGCCTGGTGCACCCGACTGTTTCACTCCTTTATTGAGTTACCTCAGGCCTGACCATGGCCAGGTAGAGGTTGGGGCTCTCCCGGGCAGGGATGGAATGGCCATCAAATTCCCCGGCAGAGCAGGTATTAAATACAAGCCATTAAGGATTAGACTACGAACCACTGCAGGAAATGCTGAAGACAGAGATTTCTGCAGGCTCATATCTCGTGTGGGTGAGATTGATGGACCCAATGCATGCCATTACCAGAGAATTAAGCTTGCTCACAAAATAGAAAACCTTCTTGTCTTAGGACTTGACCCTGAGAATTCTAAGCAGGCAGCTCCCCCTCAGCCTGGTGGGAGCTGAGAACAGGCAGGAAAAAAAATTTAGGATCTTCCTTAAATCAGTCTTCTCAGTTGAGATTTTGAATATGGAAATCTAAATTTAGTTTCTCCAGTTCCAAATTTCAAATAGGGATGGACAAAATCTAAAGGAAACATTTCAGAAAATTACTCCCATATGTTTTCATTAATTTTATTCCCAAAATATCAGAATTTCCTGAAATATTAGCTACTGCTGATTTTGACAGCCTGCTGATAGTGATGCAGTGAGGCTGATTCACTAAAACAATTAGAAATTTAAAAAAAAAAAATCTAGTTTGCATTACTGGGTGCAGTCTAGATGTCTTGATACCAAATCTTTGTCTCTGCAAAACTACTTTTGTTCTTGGAGCCCCACCGTGGCTGTCCATGTGGTGGAGATACATTGCTGTGCTGGAGGGGAATTTGAAAGAATTTAACATATTTCTGAGTACTTCCTCCTGAAAAGACATTCTTCTGTAAGTGCCCAAGCAGCTTCAGTGAACTCATGTTTTTATATGTGTGGATAAAGACTTTGTGTGAATGGGTATATAGCCTGTAGTAAGGAAGAAGTACCCATACAGAGGTTTTGAATTAAAATCATGGTCTTACAGTATATTAACTGTGACATTTTCTTCAGTGAATAATAATGACAGGATTGGTAGTGGATTAGGCCAAAGAGACAAAGGAAATGTCCCCAGGTTGTAAGGAGCAATTCATCCCCATATCAGGCTGGGCAATCCCAGAGCAGAAGAGGGCAATTTGTTATTTTAAGTGAGATGCTGAAAAGCTTTGGAGCAGAGAAGAATGTTTTGTCTGCTGCCAATAAAGGCTAAAATGGCTAAAAATTCTTATGAAATCTTCTGAAAGTTCTTATGAACTGTAGTTCTTTTCAAGGTTTTGAAAAACACTCAGAAAAAATATTTTATGGTGATTAATCAACATCCATTTGACTGCACAGAAATTATTTAAAATGAAACAGAGCTTGTCATTCCTTGAAACCAGACACTGTTGGCCCAAAGGGGTTAACTGAGCACAAAAATATTGCTGCTCACTATTTCTCTAGATCAGAGTAAAATTAAAAAATAATAAAATAAATACTAGAAACTTTTAAAAATAAATATCAGTATACATACTGTTTTGACTGTTTGGACTTCTGCTGTTACTTTATTGTCATACTGCCTGAAAATCCAGGAAGATGCAAATATTGCCCTCCTAACCATGAGAAATGCAAAACAATTAGAAGGGAATTTCTAGAAGGGAATTAGAAGAGGGAAACTCTTGTTTTATCATTTATTTCTAGGTGATGGACTTGCGGAAGATGAGCCAAGTGATGCTGCAGCTGCTTTTGCTGTCAAGATGAGGAGGGGCAACTCTCATTTCCAGCGCCATTTTATCTGCTCCCTCTGCCTCTGATTAAAACATTTCAAGAGTCTTTCCCTTAAAGCTTTCCCCTGCATAAACGAGTTGGTGATGGATTTCTGCTGAACAGTTTTGAAGCATCTCTGCACCTGACTTCCCAGCATCCAGGATCATCCAAACTCACAGCTTCAGCCTAAGTTGTTCTATGAATAATTTTAAATGATGAGTGTCACTCATGGATCATTAGTTCACTAGAAGTCAGATCTAGTGTGAACGTTTTCAGGAAAAACACCATTAAGAGAAGAGTGCTGAATAATTATCCACGTTATATAGCTTCCTAGAGATTACTCACCATTAAACAGATTTAGGTCTTGTTAACCACAGGAAAGGAATTGCTGAAATTCTTTACGTGTACATAGGGACACACTTGGTCCCTGTAAAGTGCCTCGTGTGTTTGTTAGCACTACTTCTAGCATACAGTAATTAAGATTTATATTGCTTGAGGATATTTGATGTTAACACTGGAAATCATGTTTTTCTGTAATCAGAATGTAAATGGGGGGGGAAAAAGTACACTTGAGACTCCTTGTGTTTGTGAGTGTGGAACTGTCATTGATGTTTGGTTTAGAACTGAAGTTCAAAGGTGTTGATCCAAGAGCAGCCAAGGACATATTCAAATGCTGGACCCACAAAGACTTAGGGACTTCTGTGTTTTAAAATGAGGTTTATTAACAGCAGAAACCTCTCTGTTATCCAGAGTGAACATAATCCTTGTTTATATATCCAAGAACTTAGTGTGTAATAGCAATGTTTTTACAGGGGGAATACACAGGCTGCTAAAAAAGTTAAAATATTTTAGGACAATTCTGCTTTTTCAATTTTTTTTCCGTCACATTATTGTTTTAGAGTAACACTGTCTCTGCCATGAAAAATATGCTGTAATTATAAGGAAAAAAATTAGAAAAAATAATAAAACCAGCATCCTGGTTTTTGAGGCAATACATTTGTGAACCCCAAGGAAGACAGGGAGAGATTTTTTTGATTGACATAGTCAGGATGCATTTCCCCTTCTCTTTCCAGACATCCTAGTCAGAGTAACAAGAGTCTATGCATTACGAACGATTGCAATGCAGCAGTGTTATTGGTAAACGTTTTACTACTAAATAACAGGAAAATATAGAACTAAAATATGAAGAACAGAAATCAGACGTGACCTGAGAGAATTATGACTGAGGCAGCAGCCTGGAGTGACACAGTTCCACTGAATTCACACTGGAAATGGGAGAATGGAATTCTTTCAGAAAACAAGTGCATCTACAGTGATGCAGGCTTGCTTCCCAATTCCAGAGAAATGCTGTATTCATCTAGTTGCCAGAATTTGTGTTTAATTTGAAAGGTAACTATGGATAGTTATATTGATATAGCTTCTGATTTTTTTCCCCTCCCTTTTTCCTTTTTCTCTCTTCTAATTTTTTATAACAGAATGCCAGTCTGCTTCAGATCTTCTCATGAATTGCTCAGGGTCAGAGAGGAAGTGGCCAGAAGTACTGAAAACTGATCAATACTAGGAAGCACATTGTGGTGGTGGTTGGGGTTTTTTTCATTCTATCAAGACAGTGTCCTTTCCTACCTGCTATTTTAAACTAGCTAGAATGAAAGCTGAGTTTAATAAAGTTTTTTTGAGGCCCAAGTGACATTAATGTTTCAAAAATTGAGCCCCAAAAATTATAACCTCCAGGGCTGCAAATACGGACCTGACATTTATTTTTTAAATGTAGATTAGCTTGGAAGTATCTTAGTTGAAATAATTTCCTCTCATGGGCTATTTTCCTACACAATCAAAAAAGAATTCAAGTTAATTTACCCATCTCTTAGGTCATCTCACCCCAACAAGCTTTGAGCACACTGGCTGCTTTCAACCAAAATTTGACAGGGACACCATTATTTAAAAGAGAGTTAAATTTGTGCAAATCTCAGCAATCAAATAGAAGACATGAGTTCAAATTAGTAAGGTAAAAGCAGAAAGGGCTCAGCTGGTAAATACTCTGTTTGGCCACAGCAATGAGCACGTGAAGAGCTACCAACCTGCCTTAGCCTTCCTCTCATGTTGACTTTGTCCTGCTGCTCATGGAGCTGCCCAAGGGATAGAGGGCAGACCTGGAGATGTTGGTGTTGGAGTCAAGGAATAAAGCAAAGGTGCAGGGCTGTTCATCAGAAAAGTTTCATTAGCTCCAAAGCCCAGAGAACTACTTGGGTTTGACAGCAAGAAGCAATTTCCTGCACTTCGAGTGTCACTTGGCTGGAGGTGTAAATCAGTGCAGCTTATGGGAATATCAAGGTGTGCTAATTATATCATCCTTGATCCTCTCTGTCATTAAAATCCCTCCTAGGAAGAATTCACCCTCTGAGGAGATTCTTTGATTTAGAGTCTGGGAAATAATAATAACCATAATGTAACAATACAACTTGAAAAATGGTTTAAGATAATATTTACTAGTAAGCAAATGGTAAAAAAATGACAATAATGCAAGAACTCTTGAAGAATAAGCCAAAAGGTAGGAGATAAATAGGATTTACCTAAGACCATAATGAATTTATAAATATGAATTCTGGAACTACATAAAATATGCACCGGAATAACTGTGATTCTCATCATCTTGAAATTATTAATACATTACTCAATATTTTGGATGGAAAGTAAAAGAGCCATTCTTTGTAAAATCACAAGAAAAGGGATATCCTGCCTCAAGAAAATGCCATAAACTCCAAGAAGACCTTTCAATTCCTCCCATTAGGACTGCTCCATTTTACTCTAAACAGTGAGTTAGTCCATGAGCATCATCTGGAATCCAGATGTGCCATGACTCGAGTATGTCATGTTCTGGGCTATTATAATCATTAAGTTGTGAACATGAACAGGTTTTTGCTTTGCCAGCATCTTCTCCGCAAAGTTTTATGAATGTAACCTTTCATTTCCCATTTCTGTTGCCTGTTCCTCAAAAATACATTTCACCTGAAGCTGAATAGAGAGTTTCATATGCCACTGACTTTCCTTTTAACAATTCACTTAGGAAAAACAACAAAACAAATTTCAGTCTATATAAAACCTTTTCTTTCTTTTTTTTTTTTCTCCTGGCTTAACTAAGTGAGGAATAATCTATTATTTCTATTGCCATCCACTACACACAGAGCTCCCTCTGGGGAGAAGATGAGATAAAGAACAAACCACCTGCGACAGATGTTGCTCATATTCTTTCATGCACTCTGTAAAGGTGTTCAGATTCTGCCGTGGTGAAAGTGGCATGAGGTGAATAGAGAGGAAGTTATAATGGTGTTCTGAGGAGGGGAAATAATTTATGTAAAACATTCTTCTTCTCACAAATCATCCTATAAACTGTTGCATCAAGGTAGGCAAACCACTGGGATGCAACTCTGATTGTTACACCTTCATTCTTGACTGTGCCTCCTGCACAGAGCAGCTACAGGACCCTGCTGCTGCCAGCGCTGTGTCTGAATTCAAATCACAGGCAGCCGAAGCAATGCGAACCTGAAATTAAGGAATTACTGGAAGACAGCAAGGAAAAATGTATTTCCTTAATGCAATTAATTAATGAGAAAGGAATGGAGTAATGCCCATTACTGTAAGAATCTCATACGTACATCCGTGTTCAAATTACCTTTGAAGAGCTGTGATTTGCTGGTTGGGAAATCTATGGGCAACCAAGATGATTCTGCGCTCTTTTCTAAATTGAATGTCTCCTCTTCCTTCAGTACATATTTTCTGAATATTTTCTTTTAGAAGCCATTTTGAGCAAGACCCTTAAAAGTATCTAGAAATCTACTAGACTCCTAAAACACTGATGTCTGAGGGAGCCAAGCTTTGAAATAAGAAGAATTTGGATATTAGAACCTTTTTGACCAACTGAGTTCTTGATGGTATTCTCATAAATAATGTTTGATAAACCAAGAGTCTGTGTTATGATCATAGTCTATATGGGAAAAATTGCTGTAGTCCTGTCTTGACTGGAGTAGCTCATCACACACTCTTGAAATGTGAGTGAAGGTAGAGCTCTAGGAATGGTTTGCAGGCAGGAAATGCAAACCCCTTCTGAGTGGGCTTTTTTTTATCAGCTCTGGAATGAAAATATATATTACAGGAATTTCGGATTCAAACGTGTCTCACTAACCATGTCAGCATCAGAAGCTGCTTCCTGCTTAATTCCTCCCCCAGACAGAGATTTGATTACCCATCTGTACTCATTTGTCCTCTCAAAAGTGTCCTAGAGACATGGAAACAAGGTTCTTGGAATCCCTGGAAAGTCCTTGCTGATAAAACTTGAGCTACTTATCCTTTTGCATAGAATACAACAGATATTTAGATTTTTATATTTTATGCTTATGGGAACACCTGTATCTCAGTTGCTGCAGTGCTGTTCTCCTTCCTTCCTCTGGCTTCTGAAAGATAAGCAGATAAAAAAAATTTCAAAGTTACGCAATTCAGGATTTTTCTACAAGCTCTTTTTTCTCTGTGTGTGCCCAGTCTTCAGTGGAGCCAGTATCAAGTGGAGATTTTGTATGTTATTCTGAGAGAAATAATATATTAATAAAAATATTTTGTTTGCTAGTCAACATCTGAGAAAATATCTTTATGCATTTTGCGGTGCTTCAGTCTGGATTTTTTATTAAAATCTTGAAGAAAGATATGATTGGATGCAAGGGAATTTTGCTATGCCGGAAAAACAAGCCTTCTATCCTGCTATTTAAAAACAAAAACTATGAAAATTTTGGATTTTGAAGACCCCCCCTACTTTTCCATAACTGCTTGCCTCTTATTTTGGTGAACTACAAAGTGAGTGGCACAGCAAGTAGTGCAAAGAATTCAGCTGGTCAGATCTTTAACGCTAAAATCCATTTATTCTTGGGCAAAATGTAACAGAAAAAAAAGTGTGCACAAGTATGTAGAACCCTAGTAATTTAGCCTTCAGTAGGTCATGTTGCTGCACAGGCTTAAGAGCTAGTTCACACTGTTATTGAATAAAAGCAAAAAGTATGGTTACCATAGCAACAGCCACAACACATGATGCTGATTTTTCCCTCTGAGGTTTTAAAGTCCCTCACATTTTTAAGGAAACATGCATCAAAATATCTCATCTGCACTTGAAGGCCTTGGTGATTTTTATTAAAATGCACCAGATTTGATCTATTCACCAGCAGCTCTTTCTGTTGAGTGATTTTGAAGAAGGCCAAGTTGCTAGAGCACTAATAGTTTGAACATAGGTACCATACAGGTTTTTTGTCACTTGCTGCTGGAAATGCATACTTTCATGTCTCCCTGTGTTTGCAAACAGGAGATGAGAAGCTGTATAAAGTAGTCTGTATTTCCAAGATCAAATAAACATCGTGTCGTGATCCTTCCCTCTGGAGCAGTGAGTCTAAAATAACACCAGTTGTGTGGGTAAAGTCAAGGACTCTCTTGGATGAAGAGTTTCTATGTCTATCCTATCACTTCCCTGCTTTCCCATTAACCATCTCAGAATGGAAGAGTGATGTGGGTTTTCATCTTAGTTTAGAAGGAGGTATTAATACTGCATTATTAAACTTGCACTAGTCAATGATTTACATGTGTTTAAATGGTTTACGTGGCATAAATGATAATTATAAACCAGATATTGCACAGGAGAAGAGTGTAAAAACTTCTGTCTCTTGTCTTTTAAAAAGTCTTCCAGTCTATCCTTACTTTTGGAAGAAATTCTAGGGAGATAACTCAAAATTACTTTGTCTTGGCATACAGGAATTCCAGCTGGCAAAGAAGGGTATTATGAAGCATATTTCTATTGATGTCACAGTCTTCTAGAAGAATTTAGATGCAATTTTTAGAACAGTTCAGCCTTCAGAGATCCCTTACTGCTTCCTCAGAGCAGGTTTAGTATTCACTAAAATTTTAATTTCCATTGGCTACATAAACACTTCACTTACTATTTGATTAGTCTTTCCCTTTTATTTTTCATGTTAAACCAGTGGTGCTGGATCTTTTTATGGACCTCTGAGAAAACATCACTGTTCATATACACATCTGTGTAGGGAATATCAGCCTAGAAAATGGATTGGTTTTCCTCAGTTAACTTTTGTAAGTGTCTCAAAAGCAACACACAGTCTTCAGATTTAAAACAGGTGCCCTAAACTATTAAAAAGCATTGCTGTAGTCTGTGTAACAGTTATTGCATTTTACCTCTGCAGCTGATACAGATGAAATCAAGTGTAGGCATCCTATAGTTGATATATCAATGGAAAATACTATTATCTAATTTTAATAATAATCCAGAGTAGAAGACAGTCATATAGAGACAGAGCAGTAAATGTCTGACAAAGCAGTTGAGTCAGGTAGAGATCATTGACAGTGAGTAATGGTTTCATACAACACAAAATGTCAAAAGAATAATTTACAGATAATATTAGGGAGGGTAAATGAGGAGACAATGGTTCAAAGTGAAAATAAGCTCAGGGTGCAGTGATCCAAAAATTGCGTTTGAAGGCTATGTAATGCAAATACGAAGCAGGCAGTGCTGCATCCCTTTGAAATAGAGGGAAGTCTGCAGTCTAATTGTAAAATATGGCTCCATTTACTGAACAATGAATGTTATCAGCAAGACAAGAGGAAAGCTGAGAAGAAAACACTGTTTTTTTACTGTGGGTAGTCAGTTCTCTACAAATGGGCTGAACAAAGAGTATGGCTTTGTACAGTCCCATTTAAATACTTAGGGATTGTCTTGTACAAGGGCCGTATCATTTTTCATATCTGTACACACAATGCAGAAAATAGTGATTAGGTTTTTTAGCCTATAATGCCAACACATAAATTTCCTGTTCCTTCTGAATTGAGCTGCCTTCTTAATTGCATTCATCTGTACATCTGTGGTCTGTGTAACAGGTTTATTTTTGAGTCACTCATTTAACAGGTGCTGGAAAGCAATAAAAATACTGTGAAAATTATGGATTTAGTACCAAAAGTATTCATTCAGACCCAATTGGGGTACAACAGGCAGGGGGAGATAAATTTTATTTCAAAGGACTGCTGATGGAAAACAGAAATACCATTTTTTCCCTCACTGGTATATAAGACTAGATCACTGGGCTCAGTTACCTGCCAGATCTGGCAAGTATGTAATCTCACCTGTAAATGCAATAATCTCAGTTTTGAAAGTAACTGAAATGTTGTTCTCCCCCTTTTATAATGGACAAATATCATAGAACTTAATGACTGATATTTAGAACTTTACTTTCAGTTTCCAGTCTATATTCCTGACCAACACAGGAATGTGCCACTATTATTCTGTACCCTTCCGTAGTGTTTTGAGGAGTGGCATTTGGTTCAGTCTTTAATTTTCCTCCGTTTGATAGAGAATTTTAGTCTCAGTGTTAGGGCATAGATATTTTTCTTGATCAGCCTTCTTCCCTTGTTGTGTGAGAGCTAAAGTCTGGTTTCAATATTTTAGCACATATTTATGTTTCTAATTTAAAAAAAGAAAAAAACTTTTTAGGAAGAGATTAAAATTAGACTTCTTCCAGCATGAGTACATTCTGTTATGGTCAGCTCAGGAGCTGCAGTTTTTTACAGTTTGAGATCAACGCAAACCCTCATATTTTGGGGTAGGCTGAGAGACCTTTTTTTAAGCAGCCATACAGAGCACACCTGTTGGCCAAAATCTCCCCATTTACTATTCTTTCATGGCCCACATACAATGAAGTGTTAGGCCCCTCTTGCTTAGTTTTCCTTGATTTTGCAACCACTAAAGCAGCCAGCAGTTGCTATCCCTTTAACAGCCTGCTTCTGTCCCAGTATACATACTATGTTTTTATTAAATCCATAATTCATATTTCCAAGTTTCTTTTCTCACATCAGGAGTTGTAAGCAAGAATAGCAATGACACACATCAGGAGTCATAAGCAAGGATGGTAATGATATAAGGATGTTGCAACAAACAAAATGTTGTGCGAGTGCAGTGCTGCTCCCCATGAGCCTCCATATAACTCCCCTGCCTGTGTGTTGAAGAATCACTGACTGAAAATGCTTCCAGCTAGACAAATGTTTTGGGGATTTGGATCTTTAGAATGAAAGGTTCAGTCTGTGTGTTTTCAAGTTCTCACTGGCCATTGTACACCGCACAAAGACACCGAGGAGGCTGTTAGGTAGGGAAAGATTTGTTGCAGCCTATTTTCTTCAGCTACTGTTGTAGCAGGTTAAAAAGATAAAATGCATTTAATTTTATAGAATGGTGCAAAAAAATGTTTGAATATTTAACCTCAAAATCTTTGTTGTAGAAGTGGATGATCACACATACTTATTTACTCTTTTTCTGCTACTGAAAAATCACTTCCACAAAAAGAAAAAAAGAAAGAAAACATGGAGATATGTGCATTACTATGCAGGTCAACTATTAATTGGTTTCAAAGGGCTTTATTCTTTAAAAGAAATGATTCTTTTATACTTACAGAAGACATTTGTTCCATTTGCAGTATAAATTGGGACACATGCAGTTTCCTTTGTTGTTCTCCAAACCATGATGATTAAGCAAGCCCATTAACTCAACGAGCAATACAGTAAGACCTTTTGCAAACTACTTCAGAAGAAAAGCAGAAAAATCTCTATAAACACAGGTGAGCAATAAAATACCAATAAGGCAAAAGTATTGTTTGCAGTACACCCTTAATCAGTGGCTATTCTTTTTACATCTCAGCATGAAATCTCCACATCTCTGAAGTTAGTTTCATAAGAAATAATCAGAAGAACTGCATAAAACCTAAAGGCCCCTACAAATTAGATTTTGCCTATACAAAATATCCATTAGATGTTCACAAATGAGCCACTTGCATTTCAAAATACTTTGGCTTTCTGTCAGAATTCAAAATTGTCCGAGTGGTGAGGGATCAGGTTAGTAAAACTAAAGCCTGTATAAAATTAAATCTGGCCAGGGATGTCAAGGGAAAAAAAGAAAAGCTTCTTTAGTCACAGTGGTGATGAAAGAAAGACAAGAGAAAATGTGGATCCTCTTCAGAAGGAAATAGGAGACCTATTTTTCTGGGCCATGGAGAAAGTCCAGCTCACCATCTTTTTTGCCCTGATCTTACCAATCAAACCATGCCAGTCACAGAAGGCAAAGGCAGGAACTGGGAGGACAAAGAACTGAAGAAGATCAGATTTGGCACCATCTAAGGAACCTGAATATGCACAAATCCGTAGGATCTGATGACATATCCATGGGTCCTGAGGGAACTGGAGGATGAAGGGTTTCAGTTCACCATCTATCCCATTAGCAAAGTCATGGCAGTCCAGTGAATTTCCCACTGACTGGAAACAAGACTCACTTTCTTAAAAAGACTAAAAAATGGAAGACCTGGGGACCTACAAGTCGGTCACTCTAATCTTGGTGCCCAGCAAAATCATGGAGCAGATTCCCCCAGAAATTATGCAAAATCACATGGAAACTGAGGAGGTGATTGGTTGACTGCCAACAGGGCTTCACCAAGGTCTTCTGTGATGGAGTTGCAATGTTGGTGGATAAGGGAAGAGCATCTGATGTCATCTACCTGAACTTGTGCAAAGTGTTTGACACTGTCCTGCACAATGACCTTGTCTCTAAACTGGAGAGATATGGATTTGATGGATGGACCATCACCCAAACTCAGTAGACAAGGAATTGGCTGGATGGTTGCACTCAAGGAGTTGATTGCAACAAGATGTTCTTTAAGGTCCCTTCCAGTTCAAACTATTCAGTGATTCTACGAAAACTCTGGCTTGAATTAAAAGTGCTTAGTATTCTTGAAGAAGAGCATAGTTTAATACTTCCATTTCACCTAAAACACATGGTGTTGCCTTAAGCAAGGCTGTTCTCTATTTAGATAAATCTTCTAGAAGAAGATTAGATGGCTAAGGGAATTAATAATTGCTTATTGAAGAAGTTGTCTTCTGTGGACGCCTGGTTTGAATCCAGATTAGCCGTGACTGGACAGTGTTATTCTCAAAGCAAAATAAAGTCCAGTCATAACTCAAATGATGTTGCTTACATCCATGATATTGGACAGTACTTGCGTCATTATTGTACCATGTTGTAGTTCTCATGCCATTGTAGAAGAAATTTATTCCCTTAGCCTGCTGTCCATCATAAGTTTCTCAATTTGGTCCTTTACTTCATATTGTGTTTTCATTCTCAGAGAATATCATAAGTGTGAGATAGACTTGATAACTCCAGAGGGTGATTGTATCATAGCTTGTGTGCCTGTTCTTAAGTGGGTCAAATTTGTAATGAATGGACTACAGTCATTATTATCTGCTGGCCTTACCTTCTGATGGCTACCTGACTACTAGCAATGCCTCCTAAACACGAAGGAAATGCAGGAAGGGGCAGGAAGATGTCAGGCTGCCCTAGTCTTTTCTATTTAATTCATAAATCAGGTCACAAATTACATCATTTTACTGCTCTCACCACCGCTGTTTTGCTCCACCAGTGCTCACTAATGTCTCCTCCAGGAGAAATCTGGAAATGGTCGGGAACTGACTTCCAAGTTAATTTATTAATGTCTGTAGTCCTGTAACTGGAACAGAAAACCAGACAAGCTCTGGCTGTATTTTTGCTACCCCAACACAACAGGAACCAAAGCTGCAGTGTCACAACAGCATTATAGTTGAGATTAAGAATCTGATTATAGTTATTCTCTCTTCAAGTTGAAGAAATACTTGCCCAAAGTTGTTAGAAGCAATCATATATGTCAAAGCCGCTTGGTACTTATAAAGAAAAGATAAATAAGGCAAGTCTTGGCCAGGACAACATGTCAAAGAGTAAAGTATAATTTGGTCTTGTAGAACACCATGAAAACTCAGCCTCTTCGAAAAATAATTCCCAGATTGAAATTTTCAAAAACTTTGAAAACAGAATGATCTGGCCACAAAACATTTACAAAGTGGGGAAATAACTCAGACATTTATGAACATTTCTGTTCTCTTTCTTTCACAAGCTTCATAACTTAACCAAGACACGCAGTCCATAGGAGATAACTGAGCTAAATTCAACAGTGACCAAGCTGACCCAGAAATACACGAGTGAAGTTCCTCAGCATTCAAGTATTATTCTGTTTCTCTTTACGGATTATAAATGTTGGTGGGTAGAAAAATTATTAACTCCACTGTGTTGTATGCTATTAAATCATCAGTGTAGTCAAAGATACGTAACTTAGAAATATATTATAATTTCTAGTTATTGTTTCTACTAGAATATTTCCTATTCTCTCTGTAACTTTGTACTTACCTCCCCTGTTAACCAGGATCTGATCATGTATTTTTAAAGTAACCATTTATTTTCAATGCCAAGAATTTTTAGGAGAGTGATTTAAAACATTTTAGTTTTAAATGCATTTCCCAGCATCACTCAAAAAACTTATCTTTATTTGCAAACATTACTGTGTGAAATATTGCTACAGTGAAGTCAGCAAAATGGCTCCGGACTGCAGGGTGCTGAAATTCCCACATCCTCTTCCTTGACTGCAATGGAGCCAAGATTTCTCCCCTCTTGTGTTTATGCTGAGTGGAATGGAGCTAGAGCCTATAAACGATTTGCCACGGTGTAAATGCTTCTGTAACAAAACTCCAACAATTTCCTGTTAAAGGTGGGAGTAACTAAGGTTTAAGAGAGGAGCAGTAGCTTATTTGTAAATACAAATAAGTAAAGCTTGCTCTAATGTAAGCACACTATTTCCTTTTTTGTTGTTACTGTTTAACTTCTTATTGTGCTGAATCTATCTATCCAATTTACACTTATCTAGGTGTGTCTTTGTAGTGACACAAAGTTCTGAGGGAGCACTATGTACACAGGCCAGATAGATGTTCAGAGAAAACTACACTAATAAACCTAAATGAAAAAGATAAGAATATGAATTGGGGATATGGGCACAGTTTCCTTGTGAAGGACTTCAGTCCATTCATGACCAGAACACTGACAATTTTTCTTCATGTCAAACTTTTCTCCAAATTTAAGCAATAGGAGGGACAAATTCTACCTGTCATTAAGGGATCACCCAATTTTAGTACCAAAAAGGGATTGGAAAAGTATAACCCTGCAACTAATTCTCATCATTTTAATAATTGTCTGCAATTAAGTATATAAAATTCTAGAAAAAAAATAATTCGGGCAGTACACTTTTGGTCGGTAGCTTGCAGGATTCACTGTCACAGAATCACAATGGATTAGGTTGAAAGGGACCACAGTCGCTCATCTGCTCCAGCCTTCCTGCCCAGGTAGGGTTGTCCTAGATCACCTGGCACAGGATTGTGACCAGATGGTTCTGGAATATCTCCAGTGAGGGAGACTCCACACCCTCTCTGGACAATCTGTTCCAGTGCTCGGTCATACACAAAGTAAAGGGATTCTTCTTCATGTTCAAGTGGAACTTCCTGGGCATCAGTTTCTGCTCTGTGCTTCCTCTCCCATTCCTTGGCACCGGAGAGCAGAGCCTGGGTCCATCCTCTGACAGCTCTTTGCAGACACTGACAGACATTGATAAGGTCCCCCCTCAGTCATCCCTTGTTTGAACAGGCTCAGCTCCCTCAGACTTTCTTCCCTTCATCATCTTTGCTGCCTTTCACTGAGCTGTCTCCAGGAGTTCCTTGTCTTGTCCTGAGGAGCCCAGGACTGGGCACAGAACTCCAGATGTGCCCTCACCAGGGCTGAGTAGAGGGGCAGGATGGCCTCCCTGGACCTGCTGGCAGTGTTTTTACTAATGGACCCGAGAATCCCATTGGCCTTCTTGGCCACAAGGATCACTTGGCCAGCGATCACTGGTCACCTGTGTTTAAACTGGAATTTCTGCAGGAAAGGCAGGGAAGGAGCTGTCTCACACCATATGTGTGCAATGCATGGAAAATTTGAACCTCCACAAGCTGAACCACAAAGAACTACAACTATGCAGTCAGTAAAAATTATACCTTTCTAGGAAATCCTTAACCATGACATCTCAATACATTTTTTAGCAGCAGTCTCTCTCCGGAGAAAGGTCTTACTTTACCACTAAAGTGGTATCTTCCTGAAGTGAAGGTACTTGCTAAGTGACATCCTACTGCAAACCTTTGTAATTCTGAGTGTTTTATACCCAGAAGCCAACACTGCTACAAATGACAAGTCACAGAAGCTCAAATGGCTCTTTCACTTCATGCATAGTGTCCATACATATGCAAGAATGAGCCACCATCCCAAAGCCTTTTTGCTCCCAGACATAAAAATCTGCGGTGTGGTTTCTAGAATATAACTGCAGGCAGTATGGAAATTGTACCATGAGAATATCGAGGAGAGTATGTGCAAAATAAAGAGTGATTGCTGTGTTAGAAGCCCTCATGTTGGAATTCAACCAAGAGTTCTGTAGGTTTCAGAAATAAAATACCTTAAATGCTGCTAAAAGACATTTACTAAATGTTGTCTTTGCATAGGAAATAGACATTATTTGTTAAATATCATCTTTTAAATTAAGTGATGATTAAAGTCTGTTATTACTTTATGTCTGGAATAGGTTGGTGTTTCTCAATCCTATCTGGCACATGAAGAGGGGAAGTGTTTAAATCAAGTAAGATTGTTGTTGAAGAAAACACTTCTGAAGTGAAAGATTCTTTGCTTCTTTTTACACTTTCTCACATTTTACAGTGAGAATTTTGTTCCATATTTTGATTCAAAGTAAAGATAGTTCCAGAGGAGTAATACTGATTGAGGCCTTCGATAGGGTGTGAAGAGGGATTGTTTCTGCCATTTATCTCCCTCGCAAACATCTTCCTCTGCCTCTCTCCTTCACACTTTGGCTACATGATCTGCTTGAAAACTAATCCTTGAGAACATGGTGCCTTTCCTACCATCGCTGGTATTTATCTAACACAATGGGAACCTTTAAAACCTTTCAGTGTTTTTGTAACACTGAATATAAAGATATTTTTCCTTATCTGTACTCTGGTTCATCTGCAGTCATTTTTATGGCACTCCACAAAAACGACAATGTTAGCTTCCTTGCCGCACTGATAAACAAAAACAAAAGAAACAAAACCAAAAACAAAACAAACAAGAAGAAGAAGAAGAAGAAGTTATTTAAGCATCCCAACACCTTTAAAACACTACCAAATGAATGCCCCTTGTAGCAACCAATGTGTCAGAGAAGGACTGGAAAATTGCTCACTTCTTTGGTATTTTAAAGTAATAATTTTTTAAACTAAGCTATAGGACAGCAATACTTTGCAATAATCTATTTCTGCAAACTCTTCCCTCTTTTGCCCTGATCATGTGAGTTTTTTCTCCATATATTGTTTTTTAGACTCTTGTAGACCTTAAGAGAGATGCCAATCACTAGTTACCTGTGGTATTTCTGACTTAGGAACAGGAGCCATGTGGGACAGGCCTTTCCTTCTCAATCTTGTATTAGGTAGATCATGATTTCTTAGTAGCTAAATTACCTCTAAATACAATAATTTAATTTTACCAGGAAAACTTAAATACACCATGTACATCGTGTGCTTTAAACATGATGCTGAAAGGGAGGTGAAACCCTCAGGTGTTTACCTCAGGTTCAGTTCAGAGTCTCTCTTGCTTTGTAGCTCTCAAGGATCTGCTCAGTAAGATGACATTATGCAGCCCAAAGTTGTAACTGAATCTGTTTATATGTGTCCTACAGGGAAAACTCCCAGAACATTATCAATCTATTCAGGGGTTTTAAGAGCGATTTATATAATTTACAAATCGTTGTGTTTAATAAAAACTATCATCACACTTATCCTTTTTTTTTTTTTTTAAGAACGTCTTGAAGTTTCAAAGAATTGTACAAGCACTGATAATTAACTCCGGGATTTTCAAAGACGTTTGAAAGTGAGCCCCCATCCACAGCTGAATTGGCTTGGGTAACCCTTGAAGACTGCTTTAAAATACCCTATCTTTGACTATTTTAAGTACAGTTCTGCTCCTGAGAAAATACTTTCCCTATCCATTTTTCTTTGCAAGCCTTAGTATGAAAGATCCCAGCTGATCACTGCCTTGATGTTATAAAAAAGATTTTCAAAGGATGACTTGATCCCACTCACTAAGAATGAGTAAGCACAAGTAATGCTTTGTTTAGAGATTCTTCTTAAAATCAGATACTGCAGGGTCCACTGATACATGTTGAAGTGTCAAGATGAAAATAAGAACTTTTTTAATTAGTAAAGTTGATTAACACAATAATTTAATGTCAGTTGCTAGACACTCTCCGTGGTCAAAAATAATCGACATATTTTTTCATGAGTTATGTTATATTTAGATCCAGAACAGATTTTTAAAACTCCAAGTGTCTGTGCTGTAAGAAGTCAGAATTGAACATATCAGCCCTTTTTAATTTTTTTACTGCTGAGTTTCTTTGTTTGTGTTGCGCATAATTTCTTTATGCTTTAATATAATTTCTTTTTACTGCCTCTATATCTTTAATTTTGTCTTTTTTTTTTTTCTCCTCTTGCAAATATACAGTCAGCAACATATTTGAAGAAGTTTTAGGTGATATATCCTATTTTTGTAACTGACTGATTTTGAGCCCAGAGGAAAGAAATAAATCAAAATAGTGTTTGGGTGCTATAAAGGAATGGAAAATTGTTGCAGAAGAAAAACAAAGAAACATTGTGCCAGTATTCAATTTTTTGTCTTCTTTCTTGTCACAAGAACCATGAGCTTGTTGTAGGTTTTAGAAGCAGAAGTACCCAAAGCATTTAACTTGACTTTAATTGAAAAACATTGCTGATAATCTTGAGAACTGCAAAGTGATATTTTAAGCAAAAACTTTAAGCAAAAAGTGTGAGTACAAGGGAATGCTGTAAGTCTAAAGGGTAACTGCAAGGATGCTGTAAGTCTAAAGGGTAACTCTTTTTTGGGGGAAGTTTCTATGACCCTTTTTCTGCTACAAATTACACCCATGACTGAGAATTTGATGGTGAGCCATGGAAACAAATAGTAGTATGCAGACAGTAAGTGGAAACACTTTCCTGCACATAATGGTCTTTGTTGCACCAGTACAAGAATATTTCTAATCTGTTAAAGATCTTTTTTCCTCTTCACAGTGTTTGTCATTACAGAGATAGACAAAATAATATAAAACATCCTTTTAATGGATATTTGTTTTATGGGCATCATAGCGCAGAAGGCTTTTCATATCAAATAAGCAAATATAATTTAACCTTGGAGCTCCATAGATGATAGTGAACGCTCTACTCACAGGATTGGCCATCCCACAAACTCAGCATCTAATGGGGCTCTTATGTTGCAGCTCTGATCACTTGGGGAGAATTAAGCAGCCCTGTGGATGCTGTTCTGTTTGAAACAAAATTCTGGAGGAGACAGGAAGGTTTTTGCAGAATTTTCTAAGGTTTTCTCCAACTTCAGGTGAGCTAATCTGAAAGTGAACTCTGCAGCAAGGTGTCTTACACTTCATTTCCTCACTTTTCACCTTTACAGACCCAGAGGTCTGAGACAAATTCTTTGGTTTGCTTCTGTCCTCTGTCCAAACTTCCAGGACTCGTTCACCTGTGACTGAAGGGGGCAGCAATTCCTGTGGATGAAATGATCATTACCCAGCTTCTGAACCACTTGTTTCCCAGGCTGCTTGCTCACAACTACACCCTCAGTGTCAATGGCTGGACTGCTTTATCATTTCTTTCTGCATAACAGAAACCATCACCCACTTTACTTTCATTGCTCCTCTCTTCTCTCTGCTTGCTTGTTTCATTGCTTCTCCCTGGTTATTTATCAGCAATTTTGCTTTGTTGACTGGTCCAAACATGGCACTTTCAAATCTTGATACATTGCTTCCAGCTTAATTTGTGGTTGTGGTTATAAATAAAAGCAACAATACCAGACTAGCATGATAACATGCTGATAGTGACCTGCTACACTTATTTTTTCAGCCCTGATTTTTCCTGGAAGATGCTGGGTAGCATAATCCATGCACAATCCTGTATTAAACTGTATTGATAGACCTCAGAGCAGAAATTACTTGAAATACTATAGGTCTATCTCTGCTCTCACAGAGCATCTATGTTCGGAAAACCAGAAACTGCATCACACAGAATATATGATTTTACTGGAAAATAATAAACTCTCCTTACATTACTGACCTATTATACACACATTTTACAATCTGAAGGAGCAATCTGTGCTAAAGAGAAACATAAATAAGTTCTTATTTTGGCAGTTTTATTACAAATTGTGTTGCACAATGGCAGATGAGCAATTTTATTCATTGACAAATGGCTTAGATCGGACTGGTGCAATGGTTCATTAACCTTATGATAAGTTTGGGCTATCTCAGAAGTGTTCTTGCTGTGAATTTAGATTTGATGATGGCTCACACATCAAGGAAACAAATTGCCTTGTCTTTTATAGGAAAGAAGGGGGGAGTAAAGAAGTTAATTGATGTCTTTTAAATCCTATAACTAATAAAGCAGGGTTTTTTTCAGATACTGCTTTCTGATTCTTATGAGGTGCATTAGACAGACAATGCCAAAAGCACAGATTATTTTAGTTCTGTTGTTACCAATTAAAGGGAGTCAAAGAACCCTGATTACAATTATCAGATTTTAATGAGCAATTGTCTGTCAAGATTTTTTCACAGCTCTAAGGGTTCATACATGATTTGTATGCAAGGTGCAGGTACCCTTGCATAGTGGGTTTTTCTTTTGATAATCAGTACCTGATTTTTACTATCAGTTTTCATTGGGCATTTTTGAATATTTTTTTTTTTTTAATCTCTTGGAAGAGCTACTGCTTCTCTTGCTTAATCTAATAAATTATGGACTAAGAAAAGATTAAAATCACAAAAAATCAGGAAAAGAAAAAAATTACTTTATAAAATCTCCTGATATAAGTCTGCATTGGTTCAGTGTGTCAAATCAAATTGGTCTGATCTACATCAGGCAGATTCTCATTTCTACCTGATACCTTTTCATCAGTCCTCTTAATTTTTAAAGGTAAATTTGTAGAGGTGTTGGGTTTAAAATCTTACAGTTCATGTTACCACAGATGTCTCGGCTAGTATATTTATTTTTACTTATGATAAACAAATATAGTGGGAAATAAGGCTATTTTAGCTTTAGTGTTTCTAGATCAACCTACAAATAAATACACACTTCAACCTCCAGACAATTAAAGATCGATCTCCAGAATGGTGACTTTGTGCTGCCTATTTCATCAGATACTGGTGTTTTTGAAGCAACTCTCCTTGAAATACTCTAAATATTGGACATTAATCAAGAAATTAATTATGACAACTAAACAGACTGTAGTTTAAGACCCATGCTTTATTCGATGAAGCTGCAAGATAAGCCTCTGTGACAGTGAATGCCACCTACGAGGAAGAATGAGTACAGACAGGACAGTATTTTCACTGCTTGTTCTGCATAATGGATGTAAATACCCTGAATGTCTGTTTAGTGTCATCCTACTTCTGTCTTTTATCTCTACAAGATATTCAGACTTCCAGAATCACCAAGTAAATAAGGGAGCTAATCACTGTTCAGCGTGAGTGCTCTAAATCTCTCTCTGAAGCTCATAGCTCACTCAGACTCTGAAGAAAAAGAGAACTGTGCTCAGTATGTATGTAAAACCCTGTATTTTTCTATCTGTCTCTCTTCCCCCCATCCCAGCTGTTTTTTTAATTTTTTGGCCCATTTCAGCCACATTTTACAGATGGGGTAGTGGTCACCAGGTAATGAAGGTGTGACATAGAGAAATCAAGTGACTGATGAAGGAGCACCTACTGGTGAGGAGAAGACAGCAATGTAACTTCTAATTAGACACTGGAAAATTCATGTAGAAAAGTGTAAAACAAATCATGGAAGTCCCAACCACATAACCAACTTTAAGCAAAGTTTATGAGAAAGTAGAATATCCACGCATGCATTGCAGTTGTAATGCCAGTTTAAGAGATTCAGCTTAAAATTTTGTGTGTTCTGCCGGTTTGGGCTTTTGTTTCCTAACATTGAGGCATAATTTCTTTTATTCCCTTAAAAAATGAAACATTACAATTCAGTCTATTAAGGTCTCAGCAAATGCTCTATTTTTTGCTCCTATTATAAAGAATAAGGATTGGTTAAAAAAGCAAACAGTCCCTTTTTTTTTCCTTTCTTTAAAGGAACTCTTCATTGTCTTCCTAGACATTTTATTAGGTATTAATATTTATAGTTTAATATTTAGTGAGGCTGAAAGGCTTTCCTGGTTTTTACCAATAACAGGTATTTTATTCCTGTTTTAAAGTATTCTTTAGAAAGGTATGATGGCTCACTCCTGCCACCTTCCTTGGTGATAAACTAGATAAAGCTTCACATGAATCCTGCTTTTATGGCCTATTCTTGTCTTTCTTTCCCAAGTTATATAGTGCAGAAAAAGATTTTACTCTGTCACTGTCATTTTTACTGAGGAGGGTGCTGTGCCATTAAATATCTCTATTAAAACAGATATGGCCACTTCAGAAATCAGGCACTACTTGATTTGAGTTAATGGAAACACTGGTACCAAAGTGTCACCTTGCTACAAGGACTGAAGTTGAACACAAAGAAACTGCAGATAATAAATGGGCACAGATGTCAAATTCTGTCACCACTCGGTTAGAAATGTTCCAGAATATAGCAGGGAGCTTCATTGCAAATGCCAACAGTGCTGGTAGGCCTTGAAAGAGTGGTTCTGCTGAGTCCTTACACATGGCACATTTCATTTTATTCCACTTTTTCTTTGCTTTCCATTGACAAGTCTGGTTTGGACAGTTCAGAACTCGCCTACACTTGGACACACCAGGCTCACCATCCCCTAGAGAATTCATTTAGGCTGTGTTTAAACTTTCACTTGCAGGATTGCAATTGAGAGTTGAAAATAACCCAGGCTGGTCAATGAGTAGTTCCAACCTACCTGCAATTGAATACATACACATATAATTGAGGAGTTTTGTAGCGCTAATGTGAAAAAGGGCGTTTTCTTGCAGCTTTGTCAATCCATTGCAAGTAAACATCCACATCTTGTTCTCAGTTTTGTACTAAAACTGAGGCACAGCAATTTGACTTTGCAGCTGTGGGTGGGTTCCTCTGGCTTTAAGTGTGAACACCCAAGGTTTGCGTTGAACACATGGAGATGGTGGTGTCTTGGTTTGGCCTTTCTTGATTAACAGAGCTAATGTTAAAAGAAAAAAAGGGAGTTTGCTTCAGTCTTTGGTCAGCTGTTACTATCAGTCCTTAGAGGAAACAGTGTCTGTTAATAGTAGGTATTCCTGGTTGATGACACTTTAAAACTGTAGTTCTTTATTTTGGATTAATACCACACCTTATTTCTGTGTCACCTCCTCAGAGGGGACTCGTCTGCCCTGTTTTAGCTGTGTATGGATGATGTGACTGTCTCAACTACATTGAATACCTACTTTAGGATGAGATGGACTGTTCTGTGAAGGTGCTTCCCTTTTCCAGTAGCTGCATGAAACCTAAAACCTGTGCCTTTAATTTAGATGGTTAAAATAGGAAAATTAGTGCTCCTTTCCCTGTAGTTAACTACTTATGCATTAGCAGATATAAAGACAAATCAATATCTGCTTTGCATCATTTTACCTCCTTTCAAGTTTTGGCATTTGGAAGAGCAAAAGAAAACTATAAGTTTCTTGGTCATTGCTGCACAAAGTACTGGCACACTAATGCAGGATATTCCAAAAGCTGTGTTCTTCAAAGCAAAAGGGTTATATGGATTCTTTAAAGTGGGAAAATTCCATTTCTGAATTTCTGAAATCTTGCTCAATTTTATAATAGAAGAAAAATACCATGTTTTCTCATCACTACCTAATGTTAATAGTTCCCACATCTCCCCCATGACTGATGAATTGCACACATTCTCTGTTTCTCAAACAATTTAGGTATCTGAACGTCTCTAATGTAGGGTGTACATGAGTCACTTTGATGAACTGGACCTAAATAATTTGTTCGTTCCCACAAACAGTCTGTGCTTAAAAACATGTTCTTATATTAGTGTCACTGTCTATATAATTGGCTATATTTCTTTTCAAACTGAAAAGAAGAATTATTTTCTTCCTGTTGCTTAAAAAGGTGCTATTCAGGGGGTTTTGTCATACTAATGAAACAGATTTTTCGCAATGAAAGGTCAACTGTTTGAATTGTCAATCAACTGAATTTGTCATTCTTTAAATCTGTCAAAAGCCAGTGTTCTACTTTGAAAAAAAATATATACAAGTCCAAGATAATAATATTATTTTAAACAATTAAATTCCTTGTGTTCTAAAGAAGGAGTTGAAACTTTCTGATTAGTTCTTTGGTTTTTCAAAGCCTTGGTTTGATTAGGATAATGAGGAAACATTCATGAATGGGGTTATGTCCAATGGCTTTCTGCAGAGATTCATGCCAGACTGATAGTATTTTTTTGCTGACACAAAGGTGATTGCATTATTAAATTTTAAAAAGTCACATTATTCCCAATAAACTGTGTGACATAGTTCAATGTCTACAACAGGACAGGACAAGTTCTAAACGAGCCAAAAGGAAAATACTTGACTTGGGAAATAGGAATGAAGGTGAGACCTAAGGAAGAGAATCACACAGCAAAATTGGTGGAATGGATTTGTTCACTTTGGTACTGGCAGCTCAGTTTTGATTACAGAAATAGCAACTTTTTGCTGCCTGAAGGCACAGGCAGCAGGCACTGGTACCTGCCTGCCCCTGCCCGTGCAGGCAGCCCTGACCTTCCAGCACCAACCCACAGCCCCACGCTGTGACAAAGACAGGGAATTGAAGGAGTCAAGCACGTCGCTGCAGAGGAACGGAAAGGGCAAAAACCCCAGTCACCAACCCCAACAATGCGTCCTGAGGGCATAAGAGGAAAAACAGACATTCAGCATTAATAAAGACTTCAGAAATTGGTCCCTTCTTTATCTGTAAGAGATGCACAATAATGATGATTTATTTTATATTCTTCTTTGATGAGTATATTAATAACTTCCAGATTATCTGAAGTGGGGTGGGTGTCACACAACCACTAGGTAGAGATTTCACCTGGTTTTCAGCCAAATATATGTAGCCCTTCACATATACCTTCGACAGATTACATTTCAAGCCTTTCCAGCAAGCTTACTTTGCTAATATTTAAGACAGGTACATGATAAATAGGTTCATGAATACAGAGAAATCTGTGGAAGCTCTGAAGCTGCTCTCAGTAGAGGTAGATTGAGTAATAACTCTGTTCTGGGAAATGCAAGGTGGAAAGTGAATGGTGATTTATTAACTCAAATGAACATATACTGTTTAACAAGTATAGCAAATGGAAGTGAATAATACATGGAAACTGCTAGGCCTTAAATTTAGTGCATAGAAAACTGAAGATTAAATCCATAGTAGTAGAATAGTAAGTGGAGAAGCTGACGAGTGACAGCTTGTAATGGCTGGTAAGGGTAGAAATGAACCTGATTACAGATGTCAAGGTGTCACAGAGCCTTAAGCAGAAGGAAAACTAGATTGACACTTGAAAACTGGATAAAACTTTCCTGTGTAGTTCAAGGGCCCGCTATGTGCTGCACTCATAGCATGTGGTGCTTAACTTATGGCTTTGTTCCACACTGGAAATGAGTCACAAGTGCTGCTTCAAGCTGTTTTGATTCTGATGACAACTCCAAAAATATGAAGCAACCAGGAGCTCCTTACAGCAAGATGTTTCCTGTCCAAATAACACATCAACCTATCTAACCTCCAGGTTTTCTGGCCTGACAGACTTTTGTGGATTTTCTCAGGCCCTAACACCAAAGTCTCATTTTTGAGGCCAACTTCAAAAATCCCAGCAGTTCCAGAACTCAAGCTGTGCGGGGCATGTTGAGAACAGCAAAATAAATGAGAGGTGATCTGTGAAACTCTCTGGAAGACTCTCTGAGCTTTTGAGATCCGGCATCACTGAAGAGTTTAGTTTACGGTCTTGATTTTTTTTTTTTCTCCACTGTATCCATCCTCACAAACTCCTCCACAAACAACAAGCAGCCTGGGTGGAAATGTTTGACTCTTCGGGTCTCAGAGAAGCATGTGCATCACACTGAGAATCTCTGCAGAATTTCCTCTGCTGTTCAAGTCTGGATTCCCCATTGAATATGCCTTTAATCAGACACAATTCATTCATAGATTTATGGTGCTAAAGTGAGCCAGAACAGCCTCCTCAGAACAGTGGTCACAGCACCAAGTCTGATGGAGTTCAAGAAGCTTTTGGACAATGCTCTCAGGCACATGGAGTGGTTCTTGGTGTGTCCAGGAGTTGGACTCAATGATCCTGATGGGTCCCTTCAAACTCAGCATATTCTATGATTCTACTGGATCATTTGGTCTGATATCTTTATATCTCGTATCATTAAATTTCACCAGTTTACTTCCATACTGAGCACAGTAAATTGAATTTGTATAGCTTATAGCATCTGCAAAGATAGTTGTAATATCTGAACACAGAGGTAGAAGATGGAATAATATATTCCACGGATTGATTGTTGTTGTTCTGGGTTTCCTAGGCTGAGGTTACCCAGCATTTCCTCTCCTGATCACACAGTAATGTTGCCATGAAGTCACTTGCCATTCTTGTAAATCCTGAGAAAAAGGAGTCTCCTTTTCCAGAGCTTCCTCCAAGATTCCACGGTGGCTCTAGCAATTTAACTGTTCAGTGTCAGCATGCAGAACATAGCACTCTATTCTCAAATGTGATGATGATTCCCCAACACTTCACAAGATTTATTAAATTCCCACATTTTATCTGTTGTTATGTATATTATTTATAACTTCACATCTATAGTCACAAATGCATGAATTCATACCATTTTGGCAAAGTGTTCTTCACAGATCCGCCTTAATTTGAATTAACCATAATTCTATCAAATCTAGACACTGCTATACTTTCTGTTAAGGATTGATGGATTATATACTTAAACAATTAACATTTTTCAAACCACCTGTAATTTTTATAGAATTCTAGTAATTATTTAAAATTTATACTGCTGGAACATAGGTTACATTAGACAAAACTAGATTCTGTAATTTAAAAATGTTCAGACTCATACCCAAGTGGATGTTATTTCATGTCTTCCTTAGACATTACTGTACTGAGAAGTCCTCAGAAAAGAAAACAGATATATGAAAGAAATATTACTTATATCTTTACAGTGTTGTTACCAGTTTCCTAAATCCATTTTGTAATATTGGCCCAAATCACTTCTGTGTTTTGGTACTGTTTGGTATGTGCATTTGTTATTTGTTGCAGAAAAAAAAACCCAAAACCCAAACAATAGAAAAATTTGCTGTATTTTCCATGTTCAAAATCTTAAAATAATAAAATTAGTTGTTTTCTTTTTTTAACCTAGATATGCTATATATTCATAAAATGTCATGTATATTTTCCAGAGGCATTGATCTGACCTAACCACAATTGTCTAAAATTTAGCTGTTTCAAATAAAGATAGTCATTCAAGGTTTCCTTACTAGTTAATTAAGAGTAATTGACAGCTTTGTTGAATATAATGAATAATAGCTATGGGAAGAACTCTATATTTCTTCAGTCATTCACCAAAAATAACCTGGGATTTTCAGTTTTGGACTCAAAAATATACTATGTTCCCAAATCCTGTCCTAAAGTCAAACTCCATTGTAGTTTATAGCTGCATACAAATTTATTCCTCCCCCAGCACTTTAGAGGAATTTAAAACATGATCCTGAAATCTTCACTGAGGACTGGTTTTCCTCAGTGCAGCTCAGGGTTTCAAAGTGGGAACACATGAGGTTTCTGTTTTGGAATTGACTTTTTCACCAAAAAAAGAGGCTTTTCCCCAGTTTTTCTGATGGCAACAAATAGATTGAAAATATAAATTGCTTGTAAGCAAACAATTTATCTGGTCTAAGAAAAAATCATTGTATCCTGGAGCCACAAGAATCAATCTTTTTTATGTAAGTTTAAACATGTTAAAGAAAGGCTTCAAAAGGTGGTGGTCTGGATTTCTCCTTCCTTGAGTCAAATGACCCTTCTGGCTACTTACACACAAAAAAACATTTTAAAAGTCCTTTACAAACCTCTGTCTACAGAGGCACTGGATTGGTTGAAAGGTTTCTAATCCTATAATTTTGTGCACGCAGAGTGCCTCATGCAGAGGAGCTTTTACTGCTTTATAAGTGCTTCCATTTTAACTCTCTTGCTTCTCCAGTTTAAGGTTACACCGCACTTGAAAGATACCATCTTAATTGTACTTCAACAGCAACTTCATGGCTTTTTTGTTCCTCTTTCAAGTGTTTGGAATGAGAGCATAACTACTCCCTGAGGTTATTGCTATTAGCCTGGTGCAGAGCTGCTTGGTTTCTTTGCAGGTGTAAAGATTTGAAGGAGGCACAGCTTTCAGCAGCCTTTTTTTCACTCTGAATCTGCTGAGGGCAAGGACTGTGGGAAGTCAGTGCTGCCACAGGACTGGGGCCAGGTCCTGCTTCCAAAATCACTCATTCTCACCCCATTGACTAACAGACAGAATGACGCCCAGTTTGAGAAGATTGAGGAGTTTGAGGAGTTTGAGGAGTTTGAGGAGTTGAGGAATTTGAGGAGTTTGAGGAGTTTGAGGAGATTGAGGAGTTTGAGGAGATTGAGGAGTTTGAGGAGTTTGGGAATTTGAGGAGATTGAGGAGTTTGAGGAGATTGAGGAATTTGAGGAGTTCCAGGCGTTTCCAGGGGACAGAGCTGTCTGTGTGCAGATGTGCATTGCAATGTGGGATTTCCCCCCGTGGATAACTGCCCCTCTTCCCACAGTCTGAGGATGGGTATTTCCAGTGGGTAGGTCCTCACACAGCTCCTACACGTGGTAATGGGACAGGGAAAAGCCACGTTCAACACCCAAGGTCAAGATGCCAAATTTGGGATATAAAACAGCAGAACTTTCATATATTCTGCTGTCCAATTAACCTAATAAACTAACAGTTTAGGAGTAAATGTGAGAATATACCTACACATTGTGCCCAAGGGATGAAGACTGCTGCTGTTTTTAAACAAGGCCAAACCTTATAATTAATAATCAAATGTTCCTTTAAAGTGATTATGAGCTCCTGAAACTTAGTCTATTAATTCTATGCTAAGTTTATGGCCCCTGAAAGAAAATATCCTCCTCACCTAGCTCAGATTCCTCTCTGGGGATTACCTTTGTCATTATATTTATCATTAAATATGTTTATATTTTTTTCACTTTAACATGCCAAGGCCCCAAAAGAGGTCATTGCACTTAACTTTATGCAAGCCCAGAAGAGTTTATGATCTAAATAGGCAAATTATATATATTCATTTCAAGAGACTATCTTGACCATTCTCAGATTGCCAATTTCCCAGACACCTTTGTGACAATGGCTGTCCTGCTGGGCTAATTACCTCTAATTACGTTGTTCCTCTCACCTGGAGAGGCTCAATTTTTGCCATAAAATGGCCAGACACAGACATGAGGTAAATAATCTTATTCCCAGACTATCATCCCTTCCTCGCTAGAGCGATTGATCTGTAAGTACTTTGGAAGTAGTTTTGGAAAGGCAGTTTAGTCAGCACTGTCTGGATACCTCAAAAGAAATCTAAACCATTTAATAGCAAAAGAAATTGTTTGGACTTTCAAATGTCAATAGAACTCTCCAAGTGTGTCATGGAGTTTACAAAACAAATCTATCCTGATTTGGTTGTAGAGGAAATATGAAGAGCTGCTTGACAGACAGCACTGTTTCTCGTGTTTTGTTCTTTCAGAATAGGCAGGAAAAGAATTAGAAATGTCTCACCCAGGCTATACCAGAACAGCCTCTATTCAACAGATATGCTCTTGATAAGACTGCAAGTGACAGTGGAGGTGGTTGGTCACCTGTGTTATTCCAGATCTTGAGGTCAGTCGGGATGAGGGGAAACTACAGAATAACCAGGGATAAATGGAATGAAAATGAAATTCAGTGTTGATAAATGCAAAGTGCACCTGAGAGGGAAAAGAATGAAATTTACACATACAGTGATAAACTGACTTGTACTCACAGAATTTGGATTCTGAACTTATAATCAATACTTAGTTGAAAACATCTGATCAGTGTTTAGGAGAGGTTAAAAAACAAAGTCAGTTTGGGAAACAACCATAAGGAAAAAGCAGAAACTAATGTGGATATTTTTATTACTCTTTATTAAACTATCACATGTCTATACTTTGACAAGCACAATTCTACTTTTCAGATAAGGCATACCACAAGTAAAATGGGACCAGAAAAATTAGCAAAGGGTAATCAAGGATGTGGTGTTATCTCTGTGTGAGGAACAGCTAAATGGACTAAGGTCTTTAAATGCTGAAAAATAAAAACAAATTAATGTTGAAAAAGAAAGAGAGAAAGACTGAAAGTGGTGGTATAGAAATCTACCCTGTGTGTCAGGGGATGGACTGTCCAACGTAAACAGGGATTGACTGTTAGGTGTCTCGTCCAGTGAAGCAGGGGTCATAGAGACGCTGTGAAGTATGACACAAAATAGAAGCAGATCCTTCTTTATACAGTGTGTGAGAGGTTTTTGAGCACACAGTCTCTGAACTCCATGTTGCTGGGCATGGAGATTTTAAAAGAATATACAGGTTCAAATACTAACCTATAAATCCATCAGTGAAGCCTGTTAACTACAAAAATATCCTCTTTTCCCCAGAAGTCCCTGAACTGAAGTTTCCATGCATGTGTCACTGCATCTTGACTTCTATGCCTATTCCTCCCTAAACACGTGCTGTGTGATGTTGTCAGAGATAGGATTCAGGGGCTCATATGGTCCTTCTGCCTCTGTGTGGCTGTTCCTATGTTCTCACCACTATGTTTTAGTCCTGGTATAATAATTGTTCCACCAGCATAGTCACTTTGAAATGCTGCTCCTGTGAGGTAAGGAAAAAAAAAATTGCCATGATGTGTCTGTGTCTGTCCATCTTCTTCCATGCTCTATATCACCTCTGTTACAAGACTAATATCCTTCAGGAGATGGGTGATTATTTGTGCTTGGCTGTGTGTTAAATTGGATGATTCCAATATCAACAATCTGCTCCCTCCTGATCGTGAGACAGAAATAGTTCTGCCCTCTGTTTCATCGTGCCTAAGGAGGCCATCCTGAATTTTTGCAGGAAATGTTTGTAGCCCTGGTGTCAGCCTGCCCAGAACAGGTGTGGTAGTTTTGCCTGGCCCAGTTTTTGCCAGTGAACAGGGTGGGGTACTAAGATGGCTCCTGCATGTCCTGAGTAAAGATTCTGGAAATTTTCCACCATGTCCAGCAGAGCCAGTCTCTGATGGCTGTAAAATGATGGACATGCTGCTGGTAAAACCTGGGCCAATTAGAGATGTTAGTTACGCCTCTGTGAAAACATATTTAAGAAGAAATCAAAACAATGTGAGCACGCACTTCTTTTTAGCCAGGGAAGGAGGAGGAGGAGGTAAAAATATGTGAGGGAGAACAACAGGGAGGCACCAAGGTCAGTGGAAAAGCGGGAGAGGAGGTGCTCTAGGCGCCGGAGCTGAAAACCCTCTGCCAGCCGTGG
>VZRL01004835.1:205586-366136 GCA_013397895.1 Origma solitaria
TCTCCAATTTATCCTCTGACTCTGTTAGATTAATGAATCACTTTTTTGCAACTTTAAGTTTCCTGCCTGCTCTTGCCCTGAATCTCGTGCGGCCCTTATCAGTGATCTTATCTCAACTCATGAGTCCAGTGTTTTGTGTTAGTTTTTCCTCTCCTCTGCATAGCTGCAGCAGGAGAGAGCATAGAAAGCAAACGTCGTAGGTGCCTGGCATTTAGCCAGGGTCAAACCCACGACAACAGGTTTGTTGAAGAGGTTTCTAACCCACTTCCAGCTTATGCCAAACAAGAAATCTGATGGGCTGTCTGTACAGCCCAGACTAGAGAACTGTCCAGGACTGCAGCCTGTGTCTGTCTGTGATATCCCACCCTGAAGGGGAAGGGAGCACCCAAGATTCATAAATGCTCGAGGTAAAAAACAACAAAAGTCAGAGGGTTCACAAAATCTCACAAAGTTTACTTTGCAAATTACACACTTGGCATGGAAGTTGGTATGTTAATCCCCAACCTACTACATGAGCACACATGAGTGGGTTTTGAATAAAGGGATAGGGGGATAAGGGAAGAGAGAAAAGATTCAATTCTTCTGTGATTCTACACTGTCTCAATAAGACGTGCTGTATTTTTGCCAGTTTTGCTGATTGTCACCTCTCCTGATTTGAGCACCAGGGCAATAGGTGAGCTCAGCCCTTCTGATGCCTGACCCAAGACCTCCTGAGCTAAAAGTCTGAGTAACCCCATCGTGCACTAATGAATCACACTCACCACAGACAAGCACAGAGGAAACCTCGAGCACTCACTCGCCAAAGAGGTTACATGAAGATCTCCACTGTCTGACACTTCTGCTAAGAAGATGCCAAACTACGTTTCAAAAGAAAAAGAATATTTAACCTCCCTGTCTCAAAATCTGTCTCCAAGTGCTCTGAGTGAACCCAGGTATGAACCCTCTTACACAGTGCCAATTAATCTTGGCTTATTTTAAAGAGCACATTTAAGGAAACAAATGTGACATGGCACAGGTGAAATAGCCCACTAATTTTAACAGGCTGAATAATACTTTATGCTGCTTTACTTGGAAAGAATCAGGTGGCTTTGGTGAGGATAGCTGCAGTCTCTAGGAATGAACATCCCTGGACATATTTCCTGCGTTTTACAATGTTGTGCAATCCTGAAAGTCTCACAGAAAGAGTTCATTTCTTGTAGACTGACAAAGAACTTCAGAATTTGATATGAAAATCCAAATTCTTATATTAAACTACTCTTCACATTAAATTCTTAACCAGTGCAAACAGCAGCAAAATTTCTTTTCCCTTATTTTCCTCCTTTTTTTTGGCCAAAAGCATAAACTTAGTCCTTTATAGCAACACTTGTGTTATGGATTTGAAGAAAAAAGCATTCCCCACTTTTTTTACACTTGGAGAGCAGATGACAACTTCCTACATTCTCTCCTGTCACATAAGCAGCATGTATCAGTGTCAGGCAGAAGGTGTTCCTTGACTGGAAAATCTCCAGTAATCACAGGAGAAAGTCAGGGAGTTAATCAGAAAGGCAGCAATGACAGAATGTTTCTTTATTTCTCACAGCACTTAGGTCATTGCCTTGCTCCATGCCTACCCATTAAAAAGATGTAGTCATTTTGACCTCCTGAGGCTTGAAAGCTTGTTTCCAGAGCCATGCTATGTTACCCTGCAGTCGTTTGAATCTGCCAAATAATGCTTCATTACCGAAATATCACTGATGGGATACTCTATGGAGAAATATTAGATTTATTAAAGGGTTGCTTGCCCTTGTGGAATACTGTGCTGTCTGCCTCAACTCTTTCTTGCCACGTTTTCAAGATCAGAACTTGCCGAAAATGTTTAAGGTATTAGATCTCGCTGATAAATAATCTCAAACTGTCAGGAAGGGCAATAAAGACCTTGGGATAAAAGTGCCTGTAATCAGCAGCCTTGTTTGCAACCTCAGGAAGCAGCAAAGGATTTAGTGGGTCTGGACACAGAGCAGACCCTTTCCTTGGAGACTCTTTTGTTCCCCCGCTGAGCACGGAACATCAGTCAGGGAGTTTATAGCCTCATCAAACTCACACACTTGCTTCTGGGTTTTAAAAAAGCCAACTGTTGCCTTCCCTCAGGAGACAGCGTTTTGCAGAGCTGATAGAGATTCTGAAATGTAAAACTGGAGCTGATTTGAGAGTATTAGTCAGAAGCTCAGCAGTCTAGCTGGAGTTAATTTTACATTAAGAGTGAAGAGCAAAGTAAAGACATAGAAATATGATGCAGGTTTCAAGGAATCATGGGAATAAAATACATCTTTTTTTGCATCTAAATACCAAATGACTTTAAGCAAACCACTGAGCTGTTGTACTTTTTAGGACTGCTTTTCTTATCCTTTCTTAACATTTTCCTTTTTTTCAAGATAATTGTTTTTCATTAAGAGCATACCTGTATTTCCTAATTGTAAATGTGGGTTTGCATGGAGACAAAATACAGTACAATACTGTCCTCAAAGATCTGGCTGACAAATAGGTGTCTTTTTGTTAATAGCAGAATAATTGAAATATCAAACCTTGTTGCTTGGCAAAACATTTTAATTTAGGTAACATTTGCCAAAAATTTCTGAAGTTCAAGACCTCCTAAACACCATTTTTAAACCATTATGAAATCTATTCAGAAAAGTAACTTATCAAGATTGCCATTTTTCCTCTCAGGAAAAAACAAACCCCAAATCAGCCAGCCATCCAACCAACTAAAAGCCCAGTTTTTCCCTCCACGTCCATTCCAGATCTAACTGTCCTACAGAACACAGCAAATGTGCCAGAAAGAGTTATTTCCACAGTGCTATAAAATAACAAGCCAGCGTTATTCTTGATTAAGGGCTCTTTCTTGAGATTAATAAATACTGTCTTTTCTTCCTTGAATTTTTCTGAAGATATTTATGCCTAGTAAAAGTAGAAATATGAAGCCTTGACTGACTTCAGCCTTGGATATTTGCAGTTGTGTGCCGTTTCAAACATCAAGTCCGTATAAGACCATGTAAGACAAAGGCCACCAGAAAAGTGAGTCCTTTGTTCCTGTCACTTAGGTAAAGTCGATGGTTACATCTGAGTGCAGAAAATAACATTTACGTTTGTGACTGGAAATAAAATCTAGTGAAGAGTGCTTTAATGGGTTTATATTTGTATCTGTTGTGGTGATTAGGCCATTGATGTTCAAATATAAGAACTATTCCCTATAATTTAACTCTGCATCTGCCTAGTACAGCTACTCAAATCCAGCAAAACAGAACTAATCTCTTATTGCTTATGCATCAATGAAATCTTTGGACCCTCTGTTCTAGCTTCACTTTTTTTCTGTTTACTTAACCAGTGCAAAAATCAAAATCATGTATAATGACAGCTGAATGTCTGACTCTGAGCTCTCTTTACACTTGTGCGAGTAACCTCAAACACTTCATTACTGTAATCTGGCATTTTTTCCTCTTACTTGGGAAATTAAATGGCATTGACAGCTTGAAAACTTGACAAAAATATAGTAAGCAAAATACTTGTAGCTAGCTTTTGCAGTTAAGTACTGTGTATTGTTGTGAATATAATTTTCCTCTTTTTTTGGTAGTGCAGAGGAAGCCAAATTGAGTGATTAATCTTTGACCTGTATCTGTTGGAAGCATTTGAACAACCCCTTTTAAGGAGTTTCGCCTTCTCTGTAGCATGCCCATAACTTTGATTAACATTAAATAGAGTTACATGTGCACACCAGGGCATAAGCTGCTAAGTAGATATTAATTGGCTAAGAAATGATCCCCTATTTCTTCTCCTTACAGTTGGTGTTTTGGAGCTCGTTTTTGGCTTGCTACCTTCATAATTCTTTGAGGTTGTATTTATTTCTTTAACTATTTAAATGAGGACTTTTCTTTGGGGGATATTTCAGTGCCTTCAGCCATTTTAATGGTAGTAGAAGGAAAAAGACGTCAATATTTAACTTCAGGAGACTACTCTACCCCTCTGTCCCTTTCTAGGCCAATCCCTGTTAATTATCAGTATCTTAAATAACACTTTGACCAGTAAGTTCAAAGGAATTATGAGTAATTGTGAGTCTGCAGTCAATATTATTTTGCAACTGTAGAAAAGAGTTTGGAAGCAAATGCGTGTTAGTTCTTTATTCAAAATGCACTGTCTTTTCTTTGTCGCAGTTACCTAATGCAAAATGCCAAGCTGTGAAAATAAAACAATATAGCAGAACAATGACTAGAATTTTATATTAAGCATACAACTGTAATGGACCACTTACAAATAGAAATTGTTTTATTGTCGTCTGCGATTGCCATTTGGAGTGGGTTCAGGATTCCCACATATCTTTAAAAAATCTATTTAATCTATCCATGTTGAGGTTTGTAAATGTTTAAATCATCCTTTAAAGAAGTAGAATGCAAACTACAAGTGTTAGCTAAAACTCATGCTAAGAGTGTGTCTGTGCTGTGCTTACACAGAAAGTTTGGGATGCTTCAAAGTTTGGGATGATTTCAAAGTTAGGGGATCTCCCTGTGTCTTTTTTTCACTTATAAAATTGTGATCACAGATCATGTGAAGCAGCTCCATCCTTTCCCTGCAATGTCCTGTAGCTCTCTACTGTTCTCCTTTGGGCAAGAACAGATACTATCACAGAATCCCTGCTTCTTTCTGCATCTACACCATAAACTGGGCATTGGAGGTAAGATTCATTTTGATTTATTTGGATATCCATGATGCTCACATCCACATCCCAGATATATGAGATGACTTCTATGTTTTTGTAACTTCTGTATGTTTTGGGGATTTTCAAGATAAGAAATAATTTTAGGGACTGTGCTGTCAGCTTAAAAATTAGGCAGCAGGCTCTTTCTTTGGTATCATTTAAACTGAAATATTAATAGAAACCTTTGTCCTTGGAATTCATGTTTTCTAATGTTGTTTGTATGCCAAAGGAGAGAAATTTTACATCCGGTTTTTTTTTGTTGTTTTTGAGCTTTGGTTCAACTATGCCAAGTTTGGCTCTAGAATCAGGGACATTTATCCTTCTGATGCATTCCTATCTTTTTCTTGTATTTATTTTTCACTTCTCTTTGCTTACATTAAGTGAGTGCTGGCTGCTGCTATCAGGCCCTGACAGTGCTATAGGCTCAAATGTAAAGAAGGCAGAGCTGATTATTTTCTCCCCTTGGGGGCTACCCTTTGGCCTGCAAGCAGCTCTTCTAAAAATATGTCCACTCTGGCTGATGCTATTATTACCACAGATACAATTCCCAACTCAACTGTCCAGATCAGAAGCAAAGCCTCTCTGTTGAAACGCAACAGAGATGCTGCATCTCCACTTTCTTCTGTTCAGACAAGCTCCATCCACAAGGCTGTGTGGCAAGGCTTTGTGGGTTTTGTTTTGCTTGGTTTCTGTATTTTTGATCATTCTTGTCATACAAGAGAAAAAGCTGAGGGCAAGATGCTGGTGAGCCTGGAATATATGCATATAAAACTGATGTTCTGCTTCCCTGCGTCTGCTCAGACAGCACTGGCAGGCTGGTGGCACTTTCATTTGTATTTCTCAAACAGAAAAAGAAAGGAAAACAGCAAAACCAGCCTGGTAGCTGAGACAAATTATCAGGAACGTTTCCACTACGGACTCCTACTAGTTCAGACAAGCCATTTAAAAACCCTGCTTCAGTTTAAGCCTTTAATAAAATGCACATCTGCTTATTTTCCAACCAGAAAGTCTCACAGCAATCACCAGGATGGTTGTTGTGTGCAAGTGACATGAGCTGCTCCCAAAAGTTGGCACAAATTTACTGAGGACTTGAGAGAATGGGTGGTTTCCTTCATCTCTAAACAGTGGGATGGCCAGGCCCATCACTGTAAACTAAAATTTGGGGTTTCTGCCCCATTCGGGGACATATTACCCATTCCCTTTTTAATAGAGATTAAGGGAGGTTCATAAAACTTGTATGAATGGTACTCTAAGTTTCTTGTACCACTGACCTGGTAATCAAAACCTCCATCATGCTTTAAAACCTAGCACAGGTTTCCCATCTATTTAGTAATTTATATCAAAGGCACTGCCCACATGTTTAAACCTCTACCACAATGTGGTCTCAGAAGAAGCCCTTCTTCAATGATTTTCCAGCTGGAAAAGGAGAGTTTTTCTCAGGTCCTAGAGAAAATATTTCAGGTGACACAACAGTCAATTGGAAATTATTTGGACTCTGAGATTTTTAATTTTTTTTTTTCCTAGCGGTTTCTCCACAAATTACAGGAACTGAGAGTTTGAGATTTAAGCTAAAACAGGAAAAGTAAAAATTCAAGTTGATTTGAGTGACTGCTGGGTTCATGTTTATAGTTGTATACAGTGAAATGATACCATGCAGGCTGTTTCTTTATAGGGATATTTTGATGTTTAACTTCTGTGGATCATGATGAGATCCTTAGATAAAAGTTAAAATGTAGTATTCCATAAGGCCTCCAGCAGGAAAGCACCATTAATAATTTAACACTAAAAAATATGGTTACTCTAGAGGCTGTCAGATGCTTCTGTGGTAGAAACACCTACAGAGATAGGTAGCATAACATTGGCTGAATAATTCATTTGATGAATTTCTCAATATTTTTGAATACATTTTACAATGTCTTTCATTATTCACCCAACTTGTGCACCACTGTTAAACTATTATCTCATGGATGCAATAGCTGTTTACCTTACGAAGAGTTTATTTCCATTGAAGAAGGGTCAGAAGTTGCTTTGCAATGCCGTCTGATATCACCACATCCAGTGAACAGCTTTCACTTAATTAGGAAACGTGTTCAGAGAATGTGAAACACTTATTCAAACTTTGCATTAAGGGATACAAACTATTATCGATATTTTGTAAAGTTTCCTCGGTGAAGAGTTTGGTCCGAGCCCTAGCCCAGGATATAATTCAGACATTCTAAAATAGGAGTGTGAGGTATTTCCAACATTCTGGTGATGGAAACTGTTGTCATACAGCAAGGCAGCTCTCAGTTTATCCTAATCAGGTTAGGGCTTTCAGTAACTTCAGTGCACACAGTGAGTTGAAGATGCAACCTCATGAATATTCAGATATTGAGAGCTGATTTTGGAAATTCACTCTCAGACAGAAACCATTTGGCATGGGATGTTAGCATTTAACTTTGTTGTGTGAGGATTTCTGGAACCTCTCTCTGACCATGTAAGGTTTGTAACACTGGTCCTACTCTCAGACAGAAGGCAGCAGGCACAAGGGCAATGTGAAGTGTTAAACATAAATGTTTATGAATTTCTTTTATGTTGGAATTTTAGGGTGAAGGCTGATAGGTCAAGGTTCACTCTTTATTTGTAAAAGAAAAATACCCTAACAGACAGAATTGGCCTATTCTAGCATCTGCTGTACGGATACGAGTTTATATAACAGCTCCCAATCTTTCCTGCTGCAATCTTGTCTGTACAAGACTAGACAAACAAGACATTTACTAGACAAAAAACAGGCACAAGCAGATTAAATGACTTCTCTATAGTTGTAAAAAAAGGTTACCAAAAAAGGTTTCTTTCCTGGATAGGTTTGGATCTCAGATCTCCCAATGCACCTTTTAATGTTACAAATGCATCCTTTTTTGCTGGATATTTGGCTTCAGAATTCCTTAGTAATGAGCATGGCGAGGCTGAAGATTTCATCACAGAAAACTGTAAAATAATCAGCACTGATATTCAAATGTGCTGCCATTAACATATCCTCTTAACTGGAGCTACATTGTTTTATTTATCAATAGAATAAAGAAAAGATGTGACTAATTTGTTTTTGCTTCTTTTCACAGGTGATCATATAGTAAAGGTGAAAGGGACCCTATTTTTTAACAGATCAAAGCATTTGTTTTACTGCTTAATTCTTTGGTACTGGCTCTCCCAAGGCCCCTGCTGCTATGAACTAATGCAAATTACATCAGGAAATCCAATGGGCTCAGTAAACACTGAATATTAATTCAAAATGGTTTTGGAAATGCATAAACAGCATCAGTCCCAAAATCCAGAGCAGAAGCAAATAACAGTGTTAAATTGATATGTCAGAATTTTATGGGCAGTGTTGTTTTGGCCATAAAAACCTTTTTTTTCTTGCCATGTTGAATGATCATGTTGCTCTATCATAACACATGAATTCTAAATCATTGAGCAGTACCCCAGACTTGCTCAGATTGCTAAGTGCCGCTTTTCCCATGTAGTCTAGTCCACTTCCTCTAGATATACCAACAAAATATGTGGTTTTGATTAGTAATAGAGTTTTGTGGTCAGAGACTCAGAACAGGAAGAAGATAATCCACAGCAACTCTCCTGGTTTTTTTGCTTTGCTTGTGTGTGGCTTTTGCTTTCCCTGTGGAGCTGTCTCTATCTCCAGCCATGGACTTTCTCACTTTTATCCTTCGGATTCTCTCCCCCATCTCACCAGAGAGAGTGTCTGTGTGGGGCTGAGTTTCCAGATGGAATTAAACCACGACTGTCAGGCACTCTGGTTAATTCATAGTTTTGGTGTTGCTCACCTATGAATTCTTTCTTCTGCTTTGGTCCTTTCTGAGTAAAGGACAGTTTAGGAGAAATTGTTTCCATACTTCAGCTAACACAAGAAGATCCAACTGTCAGCTGTTTCTTCCTAGAAGAATGATTCCAGATCAGGTCAGACCTATTTATGAAAGTCAGAACAATTATCATTCAGCTGGAGACCTAACCAATCTACAGCTTGAAAAGGGGAAAGAGCATGCAATTTACAGAAGTTTCTACATCATCACTAAAATATCCTGATTTTCAAAATATTTGTGCTGGTATCAACACAACATACTGTAGTGAGTCTGACACTATTTAGATATCTTGTGTGTCTAAAGGAGCTGTGGACCCTTCAACAGGAATTCTGAAAACCAAGCTGGACACTTCTGAGCAAAAAGGTCCAACACTGTGTTTCAAAGGCCCATTGACTGATCAACTTTCAAATTTGTTTTGCATTTTCTTTAGGGGACAGAAGTAGGCTGTCTGAATAGTGAAATGAATAAGATGAGTGCATTGGCATGCAGCTTTCTTTACTTTTCCAATGTATTATTACCTATTTTAATATTCACCTTGGGAACTTTTCTTATGCAAGACAATATCATAAAATATGGATCTGAAATATTGAGATCCTGGTATACTGGCAAATCCACAAACTGCTAATAAAATACTCAGTGTTAGAGGGTGGGAAAGGAAATCACATTGTGTAAGCAAGGATTTCACAAAATGGAAAAGATCTAGTGATACCCAGAGGCTCATCAGGTGGTAGCAGCAGATTCCAAGTACTCATTCTCCAGAGTGTGCAGCTACTTTCCTTGATATTCTAGAGATGAAAAAGACAATTTAAATATTTTATACACTCTGCCCTCATCTGATGCCTGGAATTGCTCTAGCAGCCCACAGATGAACTCCTGCTATCTCACATCTCACTGGAGACATTCCTACAAATGCCTTGCGAAACCACCAACAATTGCCCAATTGCCCAATGTGACAATCAGAGCTCCTCACGCCACAGGTTCCACTCTGCAGGATGGAAAAGGAGCGTGATGCACTCTGACAGCAAAGGAACATCTTTTTCTTTCTGTATTAGCCCTCTGTCTGCAGAGGCTGGAAGAAACATGATTCTTCCAGGGTCTATTGACAACAAAAGCAGTTTGAGACAGAGTTGTGCTCAGATTTTCTAGAAATATAAACTCAAGCCTGGTATTGCTGGTTGTATCAGTTGTACACCTGGGTGTTTTCTGACAAAAGGTATTCTGAGGAGAATAGTTTCTCCACTTGTTTTATAAATACATTTAATTTCATGTGTGTCATACTGTCAGCAACAGTCTGCAGATGCTAAATTGTGAACAGCATTGCCACCCAAAACTTTTCACGAATAGACACTGTTAAGCCTATGTTTTATGCTAAACATAACTTTTTGATAGATTATTTGTGCAGTAATTTTTCTTTCATTCCTTCCAGGCAGAGCAATAATGAATGGCAAAAACAATTTGCAGTAAGAAAATAATTTGGTGAAATTCAGAAATGGATAACTGCTAGAAGTGGTTCTGAGATTTAAATACTAATACCAATTAACTGAAAAGTTCTTGTTTTAATTGAATAATTTTTATCAAGAAAGGGTTCATTCTGATATTTTGATCCTTCAAATGCAGATGTAAAGTTAAGATATTCTTCACATAAAACATTTTACTTTTGCTTTTATGTTTTAATCTTTTTATTTTGGTTTTGAAAAAAGAGGACTTTTTTTTTTGCTTTGGGTTTTTCGGGTTTTTTGGGGTTTTTTTCTGAGAAATTTGCAAGAGAAAGCAAATGTACCATGCATTTTAATTCTATTTTCATACTAGTAATGTACTAGAAAAAAAATTGTATGTACAAACAAAGACAGAGAGAGATGTATTAAGCTCTTGTGGCCACCCTGGGAGTCATTAGCTGATCTGATAATAAAACTGAAAATTTCTTGGCTTCTGCACTCATGTTTTGAGCACAAAGCTTCAGTATTTTCCTAGAATCCAGCAGTGAAATGTCTTCTGTTTAATACAGAAGCTGATCTTAAGTTATCCAAGTGATGCGTATTTTCCCAGATGCGCCTTTGACAGTATTTTAAACAGAACTCATTAATTTCTATGGATATTTCGCATTCCCAAAGCCTATTTTGTTCTTTAAAGGCATATGTGAATTTATGTAAGCCTTCTACTCACAGCAACAGTCACTGGACAGAATCCAGAGTGCTTTAAATACAAAACTAAATGCCTAAATAAGTTTTTAGACAAGTTGAAAATGCTACAGATTTGCTAGTATCTACATTTTGATGAGCGGAATTCACAAAAAACTATTTTATATAAGATTTTTTCTGGCACTAAAATTGACACTTAAATGATATTAAGGCACACAAATAATAATTTGGAAATACTTAAGATGACTCATGGATAATTTAAAAATCTATATCTGTGACAGCAGATATCTCTCTTTGTTTCAGACACAATGATTAGTAAAAAAATCCAGTTGTTCTATCAAATAAAGCATTCTTCAGCTCCAAGGAGATTTGGTATTTGACACAACCTGCGTGGAAAGAACAATGGAAAATAAAGTGTTTGATTACTCTTAGTAGAGTTGAAGAACTGTTTTCCATAACCACATTGTATCTGAAAGCTGTCTGTGTTTATAACTAATGCAGCTCTTTGAGAAGCGTTCTGGAACAAAAACCGTTCTGTTTCCAAAGTGTGTCTTTCTCAGCCAGAATAATAACTACATTTTGATACTGTGAGTAAATTCTCAAAGCTGGTGAACTGCTGACTTAGGATGCAGGATGATGAGGATAGAGGTGAACTCTATTCTGTTTTAGCTCAAAGGAACTAGTGAGGATATAACCTTTAAGATGTTCTCTGTTATTTGAAGGTTCACATGAAAAATAAACAGGGTTACAGAAACAGTGATGGACTAACTGTGCCACTCTGGGGTAAAAGATATTCTATATGCAAGTGTTTATACACTCTTACAGCTGAATATATTAAATAGAATTAGTTGGGTTTTTTTTCTCTGCTAGTAGGTTGTACTAGCAAATAGCAAAAGGCAAGATAATAATAACTGGTTAGTTTCCAGTCCAGCATGGAAAATTCACCAGTTTCATGTGGAAATATAAATTGTGGCATGTTTTAGTATTTCACGTCCATACTACAAGTTATAAATTACATCTAGCTTTACTTGCAGTGCTCTTCTTGGGTTTTAGCTGTCTATCCTTCATATATAATAAAAATATAATTTTAAAAAGGTAATCCTTTTTAAGATGTGTCTGATAAGTTTTAGGGTTCTTGCATAGGGGTTTATGGTAGTACCCAAGCTCAAGGAGTCTTTTTATTTCCCACCTGATATGCTTAAAAGACATTTCCCTTAGAATGAGAAATAAGAAATAGAAAATATTATGTTCAGTCTCTTGTGGATTTCTTTTGTTATTTTTTAGGTTTTGGTTGTAGAAGACTTCAAAATGAAGTGTGGAAGAATTTTGTAGTGTGATTAGATGATTTATTACTGGCCTAAAGCAGATATGTGGGGTCAAAAGAAAGAGTTAGACCTTTGCCTTTGATATATTATTCCTATAAACACTGGTGAGGAAACTTAGATGATGAGTAAAGGTGTCTAAATCTTACATGGTCAAATCTGGATGAGATAAATCCCAGACTTAGTACAGATATGTCAAAGATTTAGGTACTATTGGGCTTCCTGGGTTTTCCCAGGATTGAACTGGGTTTGTGCAAACCATTCTCCTCAGTTCAAAGTTAATTATGAAAAATCTTTGAGTAATGGACTACCAGCCAAATACTTGGTCTCCAGGACACCTCAGAAAGCAATCAACCCCTGGAAAGAGCGCTATCACAGCCTGTGAAAAAATACATCTTGCAGAGCCTTTGGCATGCAGATCCTTGCCCTGCAATGAGTAAGAGATGTTGCCGCCTAGTCCGTGTGTTGATCTGTACAAAATGATTTCTCAGCCTGTTGCTTAGCCGATGGAATTGTAAAACTCCTGGCACCGTCAGAACTGAATCCTGAAAGATGCAGAACTCCACCAGCTCCCAGCGCTTGCGATGAAAGCTGATGATATTTAGCAGCTTGTCAGCCCTTGATCCCATCTGAGTTGCTGAGAGCTGCACAGGCAAGGGAGCATCGGGGAGCCAGGTGGGATCCATGTGAGCGCAGGCAAACATACATCCCCTCAGCAGTGAGAAACTTGAACCTCTGCCACTGGCTCGGTTCCTGCCACAGACACTTTAGCATATCATGCATGAAAAAGAGAGCAAACTGCCCTGTGTTTTGGCCCACATTGTTAAAATTCTTGGATGGAGATACACGAGCCAGATTACTCACACTGCATTCATGTGATTTTGTTGGCCTCTGCCAAACACTGGTTCAGTGATTTCTAAAGTGCTCGTGGCTTACAAAGCGAGATGATTGACAGCCATTACAGTGCTATACCTTGCCTTTTGAGGGAGAAAAAATATGTTACCGATGAGAATCGGAAAAATTGACTATGAAAATCATGGAACTCACACTTGATTAGTATTGGCTGAAACAATATTTCTTTTCATCGTGGGTAGTCATGTGTTAGAATTCCTGCCCCATTAAATAGGAGAGAGGAGACAATATGAAAACATGCATCTATCCAGCATGAAAATTCAACTCTGCTTAGAGCTCTGCAGGTGGCTAAGTGAATTTATACTCATGACTCCAATGGCTTATCAGATCAGAATTGGTATTTTATCCCTGTCTTCATGTTTCTAACCATGTTATCTATTTTTCAGAATTGTAAACTATTACTTCACTTCTACATCCAATACAAAGGTTATTTTATTTTTCTGGAGAAACGGTGTCTTTTTTTTCTCTCTGTCTCTGTTTTTGTTTTTTGATTTATTTTTTTTTTAACTTGATGCATTGTTTTCAAGAGCTCTGGTTAGCACATCATATAACAAACCCAGCTCATTATTATGCATTATCTACTGCTGCTTGCTGCAATGCAATATTTACACTTTGGCATTAAGGCAGGAGACGGCCCTCGTTATGGAGCACAGCCACCGCTGATAGATCGACGCAACGCTTTTCAGAAACATGAAGAATTGAAAATGGTTCATCTGGGGATTGCAAGTGCTATGAATTCTTTATATCTAACAGTTGGCCTGCACTGACCCAAAGGATATTAGATTTCTTAGGAGCAAACATGCTCTGCTGAAATGTACTTAAAACGCTCGATCTCAGCGTCCTGCAGTGGCTGCCCCCCCATCATCCCCGGCTTTTGCCAGGCAGAGCTTCCTCTCCCTCTGTGCAACCCTTGCTCCCTGCCTTATCCCTCCCGCTGCTTTCCTTAGGTCTCCGCGTTGGCATTCCGCAGGCGGCGGGCGGGAGCGCGCAGGGGTAAGCGAGATCACCATTAGGAGCTGGAGGAGGCTGCTCCCAAGCCTGGATTTTATTGCCATGTCACTTGGATTGTTTTTACAGCTGGCAGGCCAGAGTGACCTTTGGCTGCCTCTTCTCATTTCTGTTGGCTCCTTCCCCATGAGCCCACGTCAAATCTGCTTCCCTCGTGGTCTTTTAAAGGGCTGCTCTGCCATCGCTGCTGCCGGCGGAGCAGGAGGCTCTGACCTCGGATTGGGAAGTGGAAGGGGGGAAGGTGAACGCTGAATGTCCCAGCACTCACCATGTCCTGCTGCTCCAACAGGATTGAGCCAGGTGCAGCCTGCTGCTGCTGGCGTGGGACACTGGGGAGCCACTGAGGGCCAGGGAAGCACAGCAGGCACCAAACACGCAGGGACACAAGGGAGGACATGAAGTGACACCTGCCTGGCGCAAAGCACAAGGCAAAATCACCTTGTCATGCTAATGAGACATTTCTCTAATAATTGCCCTTTGAGGATCCCAAGGTGCTTTTACTGTGAAAATTGAGCACCACGGTGTCATTCTGCAGGAACTATCATTATCATTCCGATTTCTCTTTTCTTTTGAGACAGGGCAGTTGGCTGGTTGGTCATTGAGTGCTGACCACTCACAATTGTCTAAGCACTGGACAATGCTGCTACCCCAGAAGTTGTTTCCCCCTTTCTCTTTGCACCTTTCTATATTTTGTGTCCCCAAAACATCCAACTCTCTGTTAGCAGGAGACCCTTTGCAGAGGCAGAAAGCAGAAGACAATTTGTTTGTTTTTTCTTCCACTAGACTCTAGCAAATCTTTTGTTTCTGCCAGCTCGTGATGAATTTGGAGACCTGCACAGGTGGAGAGCAAACTTTATGTCCATTACATTGGCTCTGACACCATGACCCAAACTCAGGCCCTGCCTGGCTGGCTCTGCCACCACAGCTCCTGCCCTTCCCCTCATTCCAATGACATTTCAGAGAGGGAGAAGGAGAGAGCAGGATTTGGGGAGATGAAAACTGTCAGTTAACTGAAACAATTTTTAATTAAACTGTGCAAAGAGCTTTATTGTAGTGTTGCTGTGGCAACCTTAACTTTGAGCATCCTGACATGTGATTAAAATCTAAGATTTAAATGTTTCATTAACAAAGAGAGATTCTTTTTTTTTTTTTCCTTTTCATGGGCATCCACCAAAATCACTGATCCTGAAGACTGAGGATCAGATTGCCACCTCAGATTTTAGTCACAGAGGGAAGGGCTGGAGAGAAACAACTGTGCACTTGACTTAAAGCCTATGAGGGAGAGATATCCTTTTCCTGACTTACAAGTGCCTGCCCCCTTCTCCCCCCAGCCCCGCATCTTCCCACTCCCTAAGGATGCTGCACCAATCAGACTTAGTAGCTTAAAAGGCCATAAAGGAAAAAATGTCAGGTGTGAGCTGCTCTGCTCAGCATGACAGGAGTTCAGATAAGAACACAAAAAATACCACATGGGGTTAGACATAAGGTTCATTTAGCCTGCTAACCTTTGCCTGGCAACAGCGAGTAGCAAATACTTAGGATATGTATAGACTTGACCTTTCTCTCGCAGACCCTCCCAGCTCCTGATAACCACTACTTAGATGTGTCCTTGCAAATCTCCCCCAAATGGTGGTTTTTCCTAGTAAAGGCCCTCTGAGCTAGGAGAGGCATATCCTTTCCTCCTCCCCCCTCCCCATAAGTGGCCACACTTTGTCCTTTGAAGAAAAAATGATTGCTGCTTATATTGTGATGGAATGGGATCAAGGATTCAGGGCAGCCCTGTAGGCAAACAATGAAATAGAGGCATCCTAGCGTTAAGGCAAGATGCTTTCTCCTTTCTTTTGTTCTTTCTGTGCCTTTTAAGAAAGAAAAATTGGATAGAGCCCCTGATATATGTTCCTATATAGAGATGGGGATCTGTCTTGACATGTCCTTCTCTTTTCCCCATTAATTGTCATAGCAGTTTCACCCTGGAAATCCGAGGTCACATCATCATCTTTGATTTTACCCACCAAGGGAAATGAATAGAAAAAGAGTCTCTTGTATAGGCAAGCTTATGTCAGACAGCAATCCTGAAATAATACTCCTTGACTCTTCATATCTTTTTAAATTTCTCTCAGACACAGTTCTAATTTAAGTTATTTGGGAATATGATACAGTGGAAAGATGTTACTTGTTAAATAGCGGATTTATCCTGGAAAAGGAGGTTTATATTAATGCAACATTTATCTCATCCTTCACAAAGTTGGATTTCTTCTGTCCTCCATCCAGCAATGGAGGATCTTTCAGCTCTTGGTTTTCTCTTTTTTCAGGAAAAGAGATGAAAACACAGAGGGCATCTAAGCACTTGTGCAACATGGGAGCAGCACATAATTTCCTGACCTGCTGGACAATTAGTGTATTCCCTGAAGTGTGATATTTGATTACCATTGCTTACAGATTTAGTTTGTGGTACTAATAGCTGTAAAATTATTGAGTTTCTTATTAGATGCAGTCACTGAATTTGTCTCAATGATTTCCAGTTGCAGAGAATTACCCAGACTGAGCATATGCTGCTTGGTCTGTTCCAAACTTGCTCTCTTTTGCCTTCCCAGGACCTTTCATGCATCAGGACTGTCACAAGAAGAGAGAAAATTTACTGCAATATGAAAAATTTTGAAGAGCTCAAACATGGAAAAATTGCTTGTTTACTTATCTTCTCTCTCCTGTAATCTGTATGTTTATTTTAAAACACTTTCACATTTAGAGACTGATGAGAACTGTAAGTTAAGATTTTACAGGTTGTCTCAATTCTGAATTGGACAAAATCTTATAAAATATTAATTATTGTACACACATATAGAAAAACTTCGGTAAATGTAACTATTTCATACAATGTCTCTTGTGAGTCTGGAGGATGTAAAGGTTAAAAAAACTAGGAGAAATAGTAGGGTTTTTAATAAAGAATAGGTATATGAAAAAGGGATGTGACATTTATTATTTTAAGTCTATAATTAGGAGATATTATCTTAAAAAAATCTCTTTTCTCATTCTACTTAACTATTTATTGTCTAAATGTAGAGATTTTAAAAATTGAGAATTTCCTTATACTTTTTTTTCCAGCAGATCAACATTGTTTTCCAAATCAGAGTTAAAAATTTCCCAGCAAGGTCTCTTCCCTGTTCTGAGTACTGTACCTCAAAATTTTTAATATAGCTAAATAACAGTGTCAAAGCTGTGTAGACAATGATTCAAGAGAAAAGTAAATAATTATAAGATAAAAACTGAACAAACAAAAAAAAATACAAAACAGAGTTTCAATATGTCCACAATTTTCTTTGGCAGAGTTAATGGAAAATATTCTCCAACCTGAGAAATAAAAATTTCTCCCAGATTTTAAATCTTTTAGTGCTGGAGCAATGGAACAGATCAAAACATCGACTTTGGGTACCCTAATGCCTAAGTAAAAAGCTTCTGGTCTCAGCTTGTCATATTGTTAATTAGTGCTCAGAAAATAGTAATACAAAGCTCCTACAGGATAAATAAACTGGGTTTGCCAAGAAGAAACAGCACTGAATCACAAAATGTTTTGGATTGGAAAGAACTTTAAAAATCATCATTTCAACTTCCCTGCCATGGGCAGGGACACCTTCCACTACCCCACGTTGCTCCAAGCCCTGTCCAACTTGGCCTGGGACACTTCCAGGGATGGAGCATCCACAAGTTCTCTGGGCAACCTCTTCCAGTGTCTCACCATCGTCACAGTAAAGAATTTCTTCATAATATCTAATCTAAAGCTGCACTCTTTAAGTTTAAAGCCGTTCACCCTTTTTCTATCAGTTCACACCCTTGTGAAAAGTCCCTCTCCAGCTTTCCTGTAGGCCCTCTTTAGGCAGTGATAAAAAGATTTCATTGTTTCATTTCTTCATTTGAGATGAAGTAGTACTTCTCTTTCAAATAAAGGCTGCAGAGCAGCCAAATTCCTTGATCATGGGTAAAAGAAAGAAAAAAAAATCAGAAGAAAAGTGGTGACATAGTTAAGCAGTTGATGCATGTCTTTATATTTTTACATGTCGTGTGCCTATAGGCTGCTTTCTGTCATAGGATTCTCTCCAGGTACATATTTGGTCCTTGTTTAAAAACAATCTTGAAAGTAAAATGTGAGATTTTTCGCATCATCCCCTAAGCAAGGAGTGAAAGAAGAACACCAAATGTTGTAAGTTGGATGAAATCACTCTCAATACCTGTTTTAAACAATATATGCCTTAAGCTTTGTAGCCATTAAAGAAGAACAAACGGTTCTTGCTCTTTGGAGACCTGAGGTGCAAAAAGAAGACTCACTATTCAGGAAAAAAATGTATTATTGAAGACAACCAGCATATTTTTTTGCATTATACTACCAAAATATGTGTTTTCACTTTTTTGCTCTTTCAAAGTTTGCATCCCCCTCTACAAATGTTTTCAATGACTTCATGTATTCAATGACTTCAAACACATGAGATTTAATAACCCCCTTTTTGTGATGTTGTTAGATTCAGTGCAGTTTAACTACATTTTATCTGCCAGAGGTGGGAATTAAATAATTTCTCAGAGATGTAAGGGAAGCTGGAACTTTCCCCAGTTGCCTGCCTCCTTTTCTCTTTTTGCATGTCTCAGAGTTTTGACATTTTCCCTGGTGACGGTTGCTATGCTATTCCTCAGCACATTGGCTGGGGATCCTTGCAATGCCTAAGGTGCTAAGGCATGTTTTGTACAGAAAATCATCTTTTCTATTTCTTTTTTAAAATTTTTTTAAAGGCTTATTAGAACAGGACATCAGTTAGAATTTCTCCCCAAGAGATGATGTCAAACTTCTCATCAGCACACTGCAGAGTCAAAGGCACAGGAAGTTACTAATGACCAAAGACATTTTGTGCAGAGAAACCCTGCCTGTTATCTTCAAGAGGGACATAGCATCCACCAGGTTCAATTAAATGCCTGATTTATTATAGCCAATATCTCCCTTCTGGGGAGAGTTGCAAAAGGCAGGAGAATTCTTAGTATTTCCCAATAACCAGCTGTGCCACTCCCACAGGCACGAGGATGTGTGTGAATATTGTCTTCCTAATAGATTGCAAACCCAGTTTAACACCTGACATCTGACACCCCGAGATTGTCTTATGCCAAGTATAAATCAGAGAGAATTTATTTTCTCCTTGTCCACTTCCGTTTAACACTGAATTTCAGTTGTGTGTGCAAATAGCAAGACAAAATATCTCTTTTCATAGGTGGCCCCTTATCACTTGTCATTTGTCTTCTCTCCCAGCCCAACCTGTTTTGTGAGCATGTGAATTGCCTTATGAAAAAAGAATAATAATAATAATAATAATAAAAGGAAACGGTATTGTTTGTCCTGTTTTTTGTGGACTCTGGCACTCAGGCCTCCGGGAGGAGCTGTGGGCAGGTAAAATTGACAGCAGGCTCTAGCTGAGCGCGTCGCTGCTGCCAGGATCAGCTCCCAGCAGACCTGACACACGTTGTCACCCTTGTTGCAGCAGCAATAAAGGATGTACAGACTGGCAGAGTCATAGAGAGGAGAGATCCTCCCTGAGCACACAGCAAGGAGGACATTTTGAGAGCCCCCTGTTTGGTTAAAGCCCATCACCATCCTGTATTCCTGTCAAGCTGTGTGAAAAATTGATTTTTTTTTTTAATTTGTTATTGTTTTTTTTAGTTAGCTGTTAAATTGGGAAAATCAGTGATGGTAGCAACAGAACAACAAAAACAACTATAGAATTCGAGCTAAGTGTAAAACTTGGGATGGGGGAGGCAGGGGGTGGAGGAGAGAGGGAAGGATTTTTGATGAAATAAGATGTGTCATTTTGCTCAACCCAAAATGAAAAGTTCTCTTAGAGGGACTTGAAAAGAGAAAAAAAAGAAAAAAGGGAAAAATCCCCAAAACACCAAGGCAACACCATCACCCACTGTTCCCTCAGTACTTTCAGAATTTAGCACATTTAACCCTCAGACATCCCCATTTCTGAGCATGTCTGAACCCATTTGTACCCTTGGTGATGTTGCTGAGCTCAAATGCCTCTGTGTGATGCTCACGATATCCCTGAATCATATTGCTCCACCAAAACACTACACAACCCAAATTTGCTAAGGTAGCTGAAAAAAGAGAAGCAAATGAAAATTGAAAGTAGGAGTTATAAACTGCTTATCTAAGGCTGGTTTTCAACTAGAGAGGACAGGAAAGAAAAGTTAATTTTTCTCTTTAAGCATTTAGTTTTTCATTTGCTGCCTTTTTTTCACCCTTTATTTTTTGTTTCACCTGTACATGATTTATCCACACGTCTGAATATCCCTGACTGATGAATGTCTCTGCCTGGTGTTTAGATATTCCTATTGGGATGTCACACTGTTTAATTTACATATAAAAGCACAGAAATAATCCCAGGGAAAGCCCCATCCTGAGAAGAGGGTAGAGCATCCATGACGGCATTTCACATGAATCTGCCCCACTAGGGTGTAACGTTGAAAACCAGGCCAGATCATCACTTTTGTCATTAGGAACTGAGAAAAAAATTACACTGCTCTGTATTGATAGAAATATGTTGAAGTGATAAGAAATGCTATTCTGAACAATCATATTTCTTTAAATTCCATATTTGATGGTTGGCTAGAGATTTTCTCCTTTTTTTTTTTTTTAATAGGGCTCATCATATCAGTTTCTATTTATAAATTATATCTCTAATCTGAGAGAAGTTGTTTATATAGAAGTTAATGCAGATAGATTTTTTTTTTAACTATCATAACATGAAGTTTGCATTGTATCAAAGATAAAAAGATTATATCATCTGTTCTAGAAATCTGGATTTTTTATTGATTTCCATTTTTGTTTCAATAACAAACATCGTTCCATTATACTTTTTCAGGAATCCTTGAGTGTGATCTTCATTTTTTCAGACACTAAAGACAGAGTTAAAACCAACAACCCACCAACTGAAATCTATGAAAAACCTTCAAACCAGCACATCTTTTTCCATGAACACATCCAAAACACATCATGAAAAATTGTGTTATCTAGCCATGTCCTTGGACACCAATATTTTTATTTTGAGGAGAACACTCATGATACCTACCTAAATAATTAAAAGGGGAATTTTATCCAACAAGGCACTTTTCCAGGGGAATAGATTCTTGTGAAAGAAACATTCAAATATATCACAAGAATTACTTCCACACATCACAGGCACAATGTGTTACAGGCCATCCTGCCCTGGAAACTGTGGGGGAAATTGATGAACAATATGATTAAGTGACTTGTTTAATTATACATTAAACTTATATGGGTAGATCATATCTGCTCAGAGCTCTCCCTACCATTCACAGCCTGTAAATCTCTAAACTCATCAGAAAAAACTCCCTGTAGGCCACAAACATGACAAAGGGATTTAGATCATAGCTGAGGAAGTTTAAACAGTACTAAAACATCTCCTCTACAACCACAGTAAATATTTCCACAGTGGACCCATAAAGCCTTTTATCTTCCGTTTGTCTTTTTGCAGAACATATTACACTTCATGAATTTCACCAAATGCCTTACTTGTGAAATGAAAGCACAAGAATGAGCCATGTAGACAATAAATAATGGACAAAACCACCTCTGATCAGAGAGATTCTATCCCCTACAAAACAGCTACTCATTACTGTTTCAATCATGAGAAGAAAGAAGTACATATAAAGCCTTCTAAAGCTCAGTCTGGTAACTAAAAATCATATCCTTTTTCTTGATTACCAAAAACTTTGATTAAATCAGCCATGACTTTGTGATACATTATAATATTTCTCCCATTGGCCATCAATATCTCTGTGTTCCTCAACAGCATTCCTTCTATTCCTTGGTACCAATCAGCTTTTCCAGAGTTATGACCTGATTCTTATTTAATTAAGTTAATAATTTGGTTTTAATTTTAATTCAGCTTTAAACCCACTACTTAGTGTTCAAAAACATTTTTGTCTGCGTTAGTCTAATTAAATGTTGTTACCTTGGCTTATAACAATAAGATGAAAAATATTGCATATTTTCTACTTTAAAAAATTTACTAATTCTTCAGATTCATTATTTTGTCCTTTTGATGCATGAACTTTTTTCAGTAAAGTAGTTCAATCAAAACAAGTTTAAAAACCCACTTGGTGAAACCCCTAATCCTGCCAATAATTCTTTTAGAGATTCACCTGGAAGTCCATATTTTTCTGTAGTTTTTTGGGGGATTTTTTTCCATTCAGAAAGAAAATTTTAGAAACTTTAACAAAACCCCATTTTTTGGACAAGGAATGTATATAATTTTTTAAGCAAATATGGAAACTTTCAGTATCTACAGGATGCCTCAAAGTAATTATGAAAGGATGTCCAAAAAGTCAGTGGCTGATATATAATTAAAGGTGATGATTAAGAGGAGGGATGTTTTACACCACCATGATTCCTAGCACCTTATTTAGCCAAAGTATTGCAGTGAAGACATTTCAATATTTGCCAAGATGACTCCCACTGACCTCAAACATTTTTAGATGTGTTAGACTCTCGGCTGAGATCAATCCAGCTGTCAATAGACCATTATTGGAGTAAGGACCCTGGATACAAAATGAACTGGAAACACCACAGGAAGACCCAACAATGCTTAGATTAGGTATCTCCTTGTTGATAAGCTTTCAATTCCTAAATCCAAATTTCCTAACGGGGACTGATTTCATGAGATTCCATCCCCAGGATTTCCACATAGGACATAGAGACTAAATATCAAAGGTCTCTGAACTGTGAGTGATATTTACCCACACTGTACGTGTCATTAACAAGTAGATACTGAAAGATTGATCTTGGCTCTGGCTTTAAGAAAAGATCAGCAGTTTGTGTACAAATTTTGTTACCAGCAGAGTATTATCCTCGTAAAATGCTGGAGCTTCAAATTTAGAGCTACAAACATCATGTTAATTCTGATCATAGCAAATTGTTTCAGATTGACTAAATTGTTGCTGTTGCTCTTTTTCTTATGATCATACTTTGTTTTGGATCATAGGAAATGTTTTTGTAAGAAATAGCTTTTCCAAGCTATTTTTCAATAGAAAATCTGCCAATCAAGACTAAAGCCTTAAAAGATATCTCCAAGCAAGTGGATGCATTGTTGAGCAGTTTAATCACTCACATACCATCTGCATTTACTTGTAGCTTCAATTCTTGCCCATTTCTGCCTGATTCAGAGCAATATGAAATTGAGTTCCTGCTTGAAAAAGATGGGTGTTGCAACATTTTGGTCAAGTGATTGTATTAGTTTATATTAAAATCCCACTCCTTTCTGGAAACTGTATATTACTTATGAGTTAACAGTAAGTCCTCAGTCCTTCTAGAGAGGTCAATCACCTGCAGTTTGATGGCACTTTAGGGTTTCATTCTCTGATTCATGTCCACTAAACTATTTCCACAAGGTGGTAATTTCTTCACTGAAAAGGCATGCAAGCATTGAAACAGGCTGCCCAGGGAAGTGGTGCAATTGCCATCTCTGGAAATGTTAAAAAGCGTGCAGATGTGGCACTTGGAGACATGGTTTAATGGTGAATGTTGTAGTGTTGGATTAATTATGGGACCTGATGATCTTATAGGTCTTTTCAGTCCTTAATAATTCTGTGATTTCCACATCAGCAGTGGAGAGAAAATAATCTCAGTAACCCTGAAAACCCTGTAGAAATGCTGCTGGGAAACCCTTGTTGACGTGGTCTCCATTCCAGTTTATCACACAGAGCCCGGTGAAAAGGGTGGTGCCTTGTCACAAGCACCTTCTCCTTCACAAACATGACACCACCTGCCACTTCAATAAATTCCAGAAACCCTGGAGAAAACCACTTGAATGCTTTTTAAAAAATTCCACCAGGATAAACTCCTTCAATCCACTTGATGTAAATTTGTGTATTTGCAGAGTTTTCAATAAATATAAGAGTCACCAAAATGATTTGGCTAAATTTTACTAGGAGCACCAGCAAAGTCAGCCATTCCATCTGCTGCCTCCTCGCTCCCCAAACACCTGCACTCCACCTGCTGCTCTTTGGCTCATAATCTGCACGACCCATGCAGGACCTGGGAGGGCAGGGCTGTGCCCTTGATCACAACATCATCCCCTCCGCAGTTAACACTCACCTGTTGTGTTGAAAGATTGCTTTGTCCTGCTGGAAATCAGGGCTTTTGTAAAATGTGTAATTAGTGCAGGCAACTGAGATATCAGGTGTAAAGTTTCAGGTATTTTATTCTTGGTAATGTTGCATTTTGCAGATCTTTGCACTCCCCAAATTCCCTGTGCATTCAGTCACACATTTATAAAGGCAAGAGGAGGGTAGTTGAGCTTCTCAAATGATGTAGTTTTGCAGGTGTGCATATGAGAGTAGAAATAATTATAGAAATTATATATAGAGAGAATAAAGTATTGCAGATGCAGTTTAGAATACCTTAGAAGAAACACTGGTGAGCAGGAAACACACCACAATTATTGATTTTATTTTATTGGGCAAGGAAAAATGATGAATTTTCCTCTTCTAGCAGGTGGCAATAGCTTGTTGAATACTGAAATGGATTGAATTTCAAGATATGGCTGCACATTATTATCCTTTATCACTGTCATATTCAAGCCTGGAAGATTTCATTCACTAAATGAAAACCACATTGGAAGATGCCATTTTATTTGGGAATAGGTTTATACATTCAAAATTATCCTTGGCACTCCACTCCTAATACCCCTCCAGTGATAATTTTAAACATTATTGGTGGAAGATGGAGGGATTAAAACTTCCAAGGATGTCAGTCATCTCAACCACCCTCTTTCCGGCTTGTGTCATCCACTGTAGGAGCAGAGGCTGCAGATTTTGTGGTTTATGGCATACATCTGGAGTGGAACACTCCTTAGTATATTAATTATGCATCTCGATATTTGTCTTGTGCGATTATTTTTTCCTTCAGCTAAAAATAATTTAATCTCACATTAAAGCCATGAAAATTCCATCTCTTTTGCAGACCAGATTCTCCAGATTTATAACCTACTTACCTCACTTGGGTTTGTTTTGAGATTTTGAGAATGGCCTTATTTATTATACAGTCTATAAAGTGGAATTATTCTAAATCACTCCTGTGGAACCATGAAAATGAAACCTTGGATAGGCAAGAGGATTTTTCTGTCTTTTAATTAAGCTTATGTTGAAACTTCAAATGCTATGGCAAAATGCTCATTGAACAGCCTTTGTTCAAGCTGACTACAAAGGACAGAACCTCAGCTGTGAAGAGATGAGATGTCACAGCTTTTGAGCAGTTTTGAATGACAATATCAATATTCAAAATCTTTGGCACTTAGTCAGGAGATTTATACAGGAATTCTGCTGCTTTTTCCCCATTTTCCAGCCTGGCAAGTTGAAGGGAGGTGAGTGCTGGAATTATTGTACTTGCTGCCTTTCTACAGCTGCTTGGTGGCAACACAGCCATGAATTTGTCCAGGATTTAATTACAGTCTGTCTAAAGTCAAGTAATGATTACAACTGGACAAAATTAATCCTCCTGCTTCAAGATCCCAGCTAGTCCATCATCACTCAGAAAGTTTCTTCCACCTCATGCAGCATCAGCTCATGATGTTTGGTAGTTTGGTTTTTTCCTCCTTTTCTGAAGTATCAAATAATCCATTCTCTGTGTTTGCACCCACCTGGGTATGGCTCTTACCTGCCTTTCTTCCTGTTCTCTGTCTGCAGCACAGGATTCTGTCTTCTGAAGACTGGAAATCTTCCAGTTAAATGTAGTCTTTGAGCTTAAAATGCTTCATGCATGTGAAATGTAATGTGTTATGATATGCAAGCAGCCAGGCTAGATGATCTAATGGTACCTTCTGGCCATAAGCTCTTTCAAATTACTAAACCCACGAAATTGCAGAACGTAAAGTACAGGATAACGTTAAGTCAATGGGAGTGGTGCAAATTAAGCATCATGTGTATAAAACCTCACATGCTTGGTTTCATTAAACTCTAAGCACCAGAATTTCTCCCAGGCAATCCCATTTCATAGGATAATAAAAGAAAAAGGGAGAAGCTTTAGGGCCACTTGACCAGTGTCTCCCCATATTTGCTAAGTGCACACACTAAAACTAATTTTCAAGGAATTTAATGCCTGAGAGTCAATCCAGCAAATGAAGTAAATCCTGTCTGACAGAACACCTGCAAGTCACTGGGTAAGAAATATTCTCAACACTGCTTCAGTAAGCTTATGTATGCAAATTTAACTCCAAGTTCAGACAGGTACTGTGACTCTGTCTCAGCTGCTGGTGACTATAGATTTTTTGGCAGAATGGGGGAAGAAATTGCTTTTTAAATTTGGATAGTTTCAATATTTAGAGCAAGAATCTAATAAAGTTTGAACAAAATCCTTTAAAGTATATTTCTCAGTCACTTAATCTAACAGTCCTCTTAGTTCAATATGTATACACACATAAAATTTATTTATATATTTGTAGTTTTATTATTAATTTAAGACAGCTTTTAATATTTTCTTACATCTCCCAGGGAAGTGTGGTATCATGCTCAGTGGAAAACTGAAATTAAACAGCTCTTGAATATCACCAAATTGAAGATTTATCATATTAGCCATGATCAGACTTGTTTTAGATTATTCTCAGTCTTTATTCTCTTCCTTCTCTGATAAATTTTCATATGTGTTGGTCCTGTTGCAGAGAGCATGTTGAAGCTCTCCCATATACAAAGTACCTTTATTTTTGTGTCTATATATTTATACAATCCAGAAAACAACATGTAGGGGTATTGTCTTATTAATCCTTGATTTTCAGTAACCAAATATCTCCTGGAGCAGATACAGTTTGTGACAGATGCCACACGTAGCCCTTGATTTAGATGACATGTAGGATATCACAGCTCATTTCCAGGCTGGCTGTACAAGAGGTTTTTTTCCTACAAAAGCAAGTGATGAGATGTTCTATACAGGGTTTCCATCCTTGGATGCAAAATAAATCACCTCTGGACCTCAGGATTGACAGAACTGGAAAAAAATGTATGAAGGCCTGCAGTGAGGGCAAGGAAACACATAGAAAGCCAGGGAAAATCCTTTCTCCAAAAAGCTCTTGCAAGAAGCAATTATTGGGACTTGAAAGCTCTTTCCAGGGCCACACAGATACATGGAAAAACCAAATCCAATCTCTAGACTTCCAAGTCATTACTCTCCTGCATATATTTATTTTCATAAAGGTTTTGTTCTCCTGCAGCATCTGCCTTGGTCATCAGAAGTAGGAACACAGGGGATGAGGTTATCCTTGCATGGGTCTGCCTTCCCGAAAATTTGCACGTTCAGTGTTTTGTCGTTGATAAGATCAAAGGCGGTTTCGCTCTGCAAACCCATATCTAATGAAAGCAAATATACACCTGAAATCTAAAACTCTTACAGGTGAAGTTTCTGGGACTGTAGTTCAAAGGGGTTTTGAGTGAAAGGCTATTAGCAATATGCTGAAAATAATTTTTAAATATTTGCTCCAAGTGATGTTCCAAAAAGCATTGTCTCTCTTCCCTGACTGAACACATAAGCATAATTAAAGGTGATTTACATTTAGTAAGTGTTGTGGTTTAAGCTGGCAGGCAGCGAAACACCACACAGCCTCTTGCTCACATCCTACACTGCAGTGGGATGGGGGAGAAAATGGGGGAAAATAAAGTAATATTTGTGGGTTGACCTAAAGACAGTTTAACAAAACAGAAAAGGAAGTGAATAATAATAATAGAAGTAATAGTAGTAGTAATAATTATAATAACAACAACAACTAGAATATACAAAATGAGTGATGCGCAATGCAATTGCTCACCACTAAGATTTCACCCTAATTTGTGTGTGTGTGTGTGTGTGTGTGTGTGTGTGTGTTTGTGTATATATATACACATATATATATACACATATATATACATATGTACACATATGTATTTATGAGCCTGACAACCAGAGTAGGGTGTATCTCTTTGGACAGCCAGCCCTGGATGTGTCCCCAGCCTCTTCTGCACCCCCAGACCAGGACTGTAAGGCACGTGCTCAGTGAAAATTTCTTACATGATTTCTTTTCATATGGACAAAACTCCCAACTTATTGAGTACTTCTTCATTTAAATTCCTTTTTTTTTTCCCACAGTATCTTTTCTGCCTTCTCCATGTAGCAATCAGTAACTTATATAACTTAGGGAAAATAATCTTGTTGCACTACTTCAGAAATGCTTTTTGATTTTTTGATGACTCCTTTTTCTGACTGTCCATTTGAAACACTGAGGAAGGGAGAGCCTGGAGAGGGAAGAAGGGCTGGACCTGGAATAGCCTGAAGTCAGACTATGAGGGTAATTCAGAATAAAATAATGTGCCTGGTTCAGTCTTAAATCACAAATTCAGACTTAATATTCTATTTTAATTCTGTATTTTGTTATGTAACCTTGAGAAAAATAGCTAAGATTTCATCCCCTATTCCCTGTCTCCAAAAGGAGTAATAATAGTTATACTAATAACAAAATTTGTGCTTTGGAGGTAAATGCATGACAAGATGGTGGTATTTGGGTAGTATGATAATGCAGGTTACAAAAGCAGCTTGGATCAATAATGTACTCAAATGAAGATTACTGAAAGTCTTAGCCCCTGGCTTTGCCTTTTGGAATTAGAAATGGTTAATCTTTCTACTACTGTCTTTAATAACCTTAATAATTGCTGTCTTTAATAACCTTAGATCCCTCTTTTTCTTCCAGCAACGTGCACTACATGTGGACATTTCAACCACAGGTTTGACATTTTAGTTGGAAGTTACATGTGTGACAGTGACTCTTTAAACTAACAGATCTGACCTATTTCTATCAGAGTTTTAGCTAAGTTTATTTGTTTCGCTGATAAAAAATCTAATATTATATTTGTGAAGACTGACCTATGGGTATCAAGGATACCATTAATAAAAAAACCACCTTGAAACTGGTCCCCCTTCCACGGTGATGCTTATTCTATAGGCAGATGCTAATAAAGGACTTATCCTGGTAGGTGCTCTGTATCTGCTTGTCTTTAAGGGAGTTAGCAGGACTTCTAGTGAAGTTTGATGACTTCTTCTTACATCCATGACAATTTTCTTCCTCTTCATGTGATGTAGTCATTCCTCCTCAGTGAGAGTTTGTATCTTCCCATTAACTCGTTAACTATACTTGTAAGCTGTCACTGAAGCAAGCAGATCTTACAGGAATCTGGACACAATGTTGGCTTTTATTGGTAAAACAGAATTACAGAGGTAATTGTCTTCTATACATCTGTGTGACACTTTCTTGGCACCAGCTTCTCCCGTTCCTGGATTGCCTTCCCCCCTTCCACTCCTCTTCAATATGTTTTAGTATTGGAGCCAATAGCCTGGTGACCATTCAGAGGTTATACTTGGCAGGTTTAGAACACAGATGCTGGATTGCAGTGTTCAAGGGCTTGCAAGAGTTTTTATACCAAGTTCTCTGAGTGGCTGAGTCTCTTAGACCGTGAGTTAACCTGTCAATGAGTTAAACCCATTTTGTAGACCTCCAGTTTCTCCTGCTTTATTTTTACCTGGAGAGAATTAGGTTCTCTCGCCTTTAGGATCGTGTTTTCCAAGCATTCTTATCAAGGTGAGTTTTGATGATTAATTATTTTATGTAATTTTTTTAAGATGATAGAGTTCCTTGAAGACCACCCACCCAAGCCCCTCTGCAGTCATTGAGACAGATTACCATTTCTGCATCCTACTACAAATAATCCAAAGTGTAAAAGAGAAAAACATGCCAGGTGGCTGAAGTGGGAAGTGGGGGTAACAGAATGATGTAAAGCTGTCAATTTTTCACCAGTCAAAGGCAGTAATCACAGCCCACAAAATGCAAACAAATATAGTCATAGTCTCCTCTATGATTCTTTCTGAGAACTCCCTTGAACAAGATCCACTATAAATCAGCTGTTCCAGGGTAAGAACAAGCTAGGTACTACTTCATGTCCTTTGGAAAACCCCACCTCAAAACAACAAAAAAACCCCCAAAATCAATCAGTGGTTCCTCCCTGAAACAGTGTCAGAGGCCCTGGTGAATGTTCTCCATGAGATCGTCTGCTGAGGAGTAAAGGGATTTTACTATGAAAGATGTGACAGCTCAGTGTTGAGATCAACTTCAGTGAGATGAGTTCTTAGAAAGAATATCTCCAAGAAAAATAAAAGTGAATTCATCAGCTTCTAAAGGAGCCCTGCAAGATGGGCTCTGGTTTAGATGGTATACATTGCTCTAGCTCATCCAAAAGAACAAAATGAGAAAATACATAACTGGAGAATGTAGAAACTTCTTTACCACTCATTTTAATTTCTTCTTTGCCATTCACTTTTCTTTCTCTCTTTTTGATAAAGGAATATCTCCAATATTTTTAAATAGGGAAAATCTATCTAAAAGAAAGAATTTTTTGGGGGTAATATTTGCTTTATTACTGGCAGGACCAATTGTCACTTCCATTTGTATCCTTCAGAGCCACAGACGTGAAATTTACAGTTCTGAATCCGGTGAAGTCAGAGGCATTTAGGGGTGTCCACCACATCTGAAACTTTTGCCTTCACCTCTAAATGAATTCATGCAGTGAAGGAAGAAATTATGGGGTTCCTGCCATGGATACCTCTGCGGACGGTTTGAATCAGCTCTCTCTCTCTGCCCTTCAGTTTCAAAGCATGGTAGTTTATTGTGAAAGAGGGGAGGGGGGAGGAGAACCCTGCCACGAGGCCGCCAGGCGCAGCCCCATGGCAGAGCAGGGGCATTGGGAGAGTTACAGAGGGAAGAAGGAGAAGATGGAAAAGGGAATGATAGAAAAAGGGAATACAATGTGTTGCTTCCAATAACATAAAAAGGTTCTCTGAAGAACATTCTAAATTCTACCAACCAATCCAGTACAGGATGCAAACTATACATTATTTACATATAGCCTATGAGAGTCTTTGTATTATCATAGATGTTACATATTAAACTCTTAGAAACTGGTTTTACAACTTTCTATTGAAATGAATTCCTGGGTCCACCCAGGAGCGAGCTATTATCTGCTTCTGGAGCAGCCATTGTTCACTCAAAAGGCTGATAAGCCTTGCCCTCCAGCTCTCTCAGTGACTGGGGCTAGACAAGTCGGGACAAGTCAAAATTTGTTTTTAGTTCAGTCTCTCTCATGGTTTCTATATTTTCAGCACCTTTTGCCGGGTAATAATTTCTATGAGGTTTCCTTATTTCTTCCTACTCAACAATGCAGGAGCTGGAATAATGTTTAATTCTTTGTCAGAATACCAAACAAGCCAAAATCCATGGTTTTTTGTGTTTTGTAGGTTGGCTAAAGAGAATAATGTCAAAATTCTTCAGTTTCTGGTCAGGGAATTTCGAGGCAGATGTGTAATGCTCTATATTTTTGGAAGGGCCATAAGCAATTAACACAAGTAGGTGTTCACAAATCAATAAGCACATCTGAAAGCTTAATCAGGATGATTATTTGGAGTAGTTGTACAACCTGTGCATGAAGCAATCTCTTTGTTTTCTGCTCTACTGACCAGAAATTTCTCAGCTTGTAAAGGGTTGAAGAAATGTGGCATCAGAGAGCAAGTCCCAAATAGAGATAAAGCTGTAACTAGAAAGACTAAGAGAATTCAGGCAATGCTGTGCAAAGTCAACAAATGTTAGTCTGAATAATGACGTTTTAAGGATAAATTTTAGTATGAAGAAAAAATCTTACAAGTAATAATGCAGATTCATATTTAACGTAGTCGACAGATCAAAAATGTGTGTGTATTTACATACATGTGTGCGTGTCGTTTCCCACTGCAGCAGCTTTATTTCTTCTGGAAACAAAAATAGCTGTGATTTAACTCTCTTACTTAGCTTTGCAATTGGATGTTTATAAATAGAATAACTGCAGCAGCAAATATGTCATGAGCAATCAATAGGTTGTCATATATTTCTATAAAATATTCATCAGATAACTCGAAACTGAACAAATTCATAAAGCAGGTTGTATCAACTTTGCTCACACCAAGCACTGCTGGAGGTATTAGTTCCATTGGCATCCTTAGGAATTCTCACATTTGAGCAAAGATTCACAGTCTGGCCTGGGAGGATTTTGTTCCTTTTTAAGAGAAGGCAATTACATAAATAAATACAGTAGAAATTTCTTTTTGGTAGTAATACATCTTTAAGTGCCAGAAAAAATTACCTAGGAAAGCAATTGATTTTCCACCACTGAAAGATATTAAATCACATTTTTATATATTGTAAAAGAGATGTTTGATGCAAAAAAATGACAGAGCAACAAGCTCTTTTTGCTTTCCTCTGCTTATGAAAGAAGTTAGACTGTAATTTTCCTTTCTAGTCCCAGAATTTATGAATCTATGATACTTAGAGTATATTTGCAGATGATTTCTAAAAAAGAAGTGGAAATAGATCAATAATGTTTATTGTTAGTTGAATGCAATTTGTTTGCCTCAGGTGGCTCACTGTATATTCTCTACATGCACCTACACGTCCACCATGCACCAAAGTTATGGAATATTTAAATGCAAGCCTAATTTAAGTGAACATAACCTTTTGATCTAAAAAATAAACAATCTAACAATAGGAAAAATTGCAATCTGTCAGGACATATTTGAGTTATTTTGCAGTAATTGGCTTGGCAGCAGCTTCAGTCACAGATTTCTGTTTCACAGATTGTCCTCAAATGAATAAAAGGTTTGCTTTGAAATATAATTAATACTGCATTCAGCTGCAAGACTTTCTCAGGTTGTCAAAGGAATTTGAAGAAGGTATGAAAAAGGAAAGGAAAGGAAAGGAAAGGAAAGGAAAGGAAAGGAAAGGAAAGGAAAGGAAAGGAAAGGAAAGGAAAGGAAAGGAAAGGAAAGGAAAGGAAAGGAAAGGAAAGGAAGAAAGGGGGAAAAAAAGAAAAGAAAGGAAAGGAAAAGAAGAGAAAAGAAAAGAAAAGAAAAGAAAAGAAGAGAAAAGAAAAGAAAAGAAAAGAAAAGAAAAGAAAAGAAAAGAAAAGAAAAGAAAAGAGAAAAGAAACCAGAACATGATGAAAGAGCTGAGCTAAATCCAAAAATTTGCTAAAGGGCAGCAGAGAAAAAAATTGGACTAAAATGAATGGCAAAAGCCTTTCAGGCATTTTTATTATTATTTTTTTTATCTCAAATCAACCATCAACACACAGTTCAATAATGTTCTGTGAACTATACAGACACTTTTATATTGTCCGTTAAGGTAACATATAATGATGAAATATTCAGTCTCACAGTGTGTGTATATTACAAGAGACAAGGAAACCCTATTTTTTCAGTGCCGGAGTTGTAAATACCTGCTTCACATACAAATGCATTCATTTACACTTTAAAGCTGTGTACAAGTGTTTAGCATTCAAGCAGATTGCTTGGGGAAGTTGGTGACTCTGAGTGAAATGTGCAGCAGAAATGGAAAAGTGGGTGCAATTCTGCTCCTCCTCGTAATTAAGGGATTATTTGGCCCTAAATCCTCAGCTGCTCTGTTCTCCCTTTTTTTTCCCCCAGAATTCCTTCAGCATGAGATTTGAGATGCGCACACAAGGCAGGGGATACAAATCCTTGCTGGAAGTGCAATGAAACTGGGAATTTGGTGTGTGGGGTAGGACTGTGTTATCCAAACATATCGCTGGGGCAGGGCCTGAAGGTCACAGGATATGGACAGGGGTGGAAAGAGATCCCTGTAGGGGTGGTAAGGTTGCCCTCAAAATCCTGACACAGCCCATTTTTCCTCTAAAGACCACCTGTGTGATTACTGAGAGAAGGTGGATCCTGACATTTTAAGTACCAAAACCCCATGGCCAGCTAAGCACCAATCCACACAGAAATGTTTGCAAAATTTCCTTGATATTTACCTGCATCTTTTATACATATCAACAGTTTAAAATGCATCTTTAAAGGCTTTGCAGTGCACTCCTTCTCCTATTTAAAAATTAACATCTTTCCACAGTAGACTCCAGTGAGTGTGAACAGTTCAAATCAACACAAACTATATAAAGTCCAGTGGAAATAGAAATGGAACAATGCCTCCTAGGATATTCCTGTGTTTGAGCAACAATGTTGTTTCCTGCTGAGATTTCCTAGCTGGTTTTGGAAGGCAGCTCTGGTTGGTATTGCTGCTTCCCTTTAGTTTTCATTAGAGAGGTCCACGTCTGAATTCGTCATAGTGCTTTCCAATCACTGCCAGTGAAAAAAATTCAAGGTTCAACTTATCGTATGACCATATCTTTTAATGAACCAAAAAAAGGGGCCACTTCAGACTTTCAGGAATTTAAGGTTGAATAAGACGCAAAATGCTGATTACAACTTTATTTATCAACAAAATAAGCAATTGCTACAGTTATTGACAAAATAGGTTTTCCCAGATGAGCGCTAGAAAGATGTTCCTAAATGTTCTAATTAGCTAAAATGAGTTCTTTTTTCTTCAGAACCCTGAAAGTCAAAACCCTCTGCTTTGCCTGGACTTCAGCTGGGTAAATTAAGCACATGAACATCTACAAGAACTGGCTCATTGCTTCAGTCTGTGTGTAACGTTATCACCTCACAGTTCACCAGGAGCTTCATATTGTCAGAGATGATTTACAGTGAATTAATTCCACATATTAACCAGATTTCTTTTCTGTTCAGGTAATTACCAGTGAATAAGCTGAATTAGTGGCATGTGTTGCTTGTCCAAGGGAGTTTTGGAAAGGAAAGGGTGTAGCTGTGGTCTGTGTGCTCTGAGGTATCTTCCCAGGGTGTCAAGGATTAGCAAGGATCTGGTACTGAGACAGGTTGATGTGTAAAATGAAGCTGTTTGCAAAGGATACTGTGAGAGAGTAGAGAGAAGGGGGAGACTGAAGATGTGGCTTAGTGTATATCCTAAATCTGGCTGGAAGATGGGCTTTGAACAAGCTGTTATTTTCCACATGGGAGTAGCATTGCTACAGTAAAATGCCAGATTTCATCCATCATAATGTCATGGCTCATATTAAAATGTCTTGAGGGACCTGAGGGAGGGATGGGCAAAAGACATCAAATCAATTTTCAGGCAATTGCTACGGTTTTCAGAACCTAAGCCTTGTGTGATGGCGTTATGGTTGCACAAAGGGAGGCTGTAAATAAGGTCCATATATCAAGAGAGGAAGTAATTTAGAAAAAGGCAGTGGATTTGACTTTTGCATGAGGCTGAACACACAGTGAAGTACAGCCAGGTTATCATTCTATATATTCTTTACAGGGATAAGCACCAAATCCATACTTATGAGAAATTAACGCATCAGTGTAGTCCTAAAAGTGTCAGCTCCAGAGCGGAGTAGCTCTTGTTTATTAAAAAAAAAAAAAAAGGCATCTCTAGGCTTATTTTACATTTGTTTAAATTAGCATTTTGTTATGAGATATGCAAGTCAAACACCATTATATAGCTAGTTTCTTCTGGAAGCTTGGGCATTAAGCTTTTGCAGGGAAAAAAAAAAAGACTTTTTTACAAGGTGCTTTTAAACAGAGGGAATGGGAAATTAGCCCCAGGATAGTCCTGCACTAGAAACAAGTAGACTTTGCAAGTTTTGTAGTCTACACAGCCAAGGATAAATAGTGTTATGATGAGTTTTTCAAGACAGCAAATGGTCTGTGTACCACAGTGTGCAGGGGGCAATGTTTGTACAAGATCCCCAAGCAGGTGGCTGAGAAGGAAATTGATCTACCTAATGGCTTAATATTCCTGGATGCTGCATCCACTCAGGAACTCTTCTGTTTCCAGGTCTTTCTGTTGGCAAAGGACCAGCATATATGAAAATCTATTCAAGGCATCTGAGTGCCTTCATATTCCATCTGGAAACAGAATCCAGGGAGTTGCTTGTGAAGAATCTAAGAAAAAATGCTTGTTTTCTCAGGTATGTGCCTGTGGATATTTACCTCCTCTGTGAGCCATGTAGAAGTGAAAAGAAAAACACCCACGAAAGCAGGTCTGCAAAGGTGATTTTATCTGAAATGGTCACTACCATAGACACGGTTGTCCTGCAACAATCACGAAAGAATTTTCCGTGTAAATGTGTAGTTTAAATCTTAAGCAAGGAAACATCAAGATTTGCAACCCAGCATCTGTTTATATCTTGTATAAAATTAGCAGCTGGCCTCAATCCTAGCCAAAGTGGACATATGGCTAAACAAAAAAAAAAACTACAATACTTAACACTAATCGACATACTTGTTGGCACTAGAGCTGGGTGAATAATTCAGTTTCTTTTCTGTTTGGTAGCCAAAAAGGTGGGGAAATTTGGTACAGCAAAATGTTTCAGCAAAACTAAAAAAAACTGAACAATTATTTCTGCTCAAGTGTTTCATCAATACAAACACATACATTTACTTATTTTCTTTCTAAGGTTAGTTGATGTCATTACTTGATCTTTTTTCTGTCAGTGGGGATGATTTGCTTAAGTACAAGATATTCTTCCAAAGCATGAAATCAGTTAGTTCTGGTGAAAGTAAAACCATGCATTTTTAAATAGTGAAATAAAATAATATGACATTCTCAAAGGGCCCCTTTCCTTTTTCATGATCTTCATGGCCAAAAATAATGACTGATTTTGTCTCAGTTTCCAGAGATTTTTTATTTCTTTTTTAAAGATTTATTTTTCAGTAAACTAGTAAATTCACTGTTCACTAGGAAGAAAAAAACAAAAAACAAACATACTGGACAGTGCCCTTTGTTGGTTCCATCATGGACTGACATACATGGCAATCAAAGTAAATTTAGGTTTAATTTCTATATGTGGGCCAGCTAGTCTGGTGTCCATTGAATACTGAGAATTTCCTCCTTTGGCTTTATTTGACATACTAACAACTTCAATGTGTTTGATGGTTTGTTCTTTCCTTCAGCACAGACCTCAGAATGATATCTATCAATGCTTCCAGTGTAAAGTATCCATCCTTTGGGCACACTGCATTGTGAAGCAGAGCTTGCTGCGGTCAATAAGAACATCTTTATACAGAACAAAGGAGGTGCATGGCAGTTAAAAAGTCCCTTGGAGCATAGATTATTTCTGATAAAGATTTCGGGGTTTGGGTGAGGAGATCTGTTTCTTTTGGCGAGCTGTGAAAAAAGAGTGAAAACTCCTTCCGTTTACAATCTACAATATCTGTGTTTACTTCTCCAGAAATATTTGTCTAATGAAAATCTAGCTTTGCCTACAAATAGCAAAAGAGGTGGATTGTACTTTGTGAACTCTGATTTGTATATTTTCTCCTCCTAGAGCCCTTCTCTGATTTTGCACCATTGGTGGAAGCAATGCTATTGATTGCTCAGGTCTGACTTAACAAGGTGCATTAATGAATGCTTCTGTGCAAGCCTGTTAATATGGCATTAAATTCAATTCTGTTGCTCCAACTTGTGTGCTGGCCCCCAGTTACCATTCCTAAAGGTCACAGGTGTCCCTCAGGTTCTGCATCACATTTGCCAGGTCTGTACAGCTGCCATGCATCGCCCCTGGCACCTGAAATGGCACCAGATGTCTGTTCAGAGGTGAGTGGATTTATCTCTGAGGACTGGATGTAGTTCCAGCCCCACACGAGGTGTCTGCGATGTGTGCTCACATCTGAACGGGTTCATTTTTGTCTACAGAGCCTGTAAAGCCCTTCACATGTGGGACCAGCTGGATAACTCATCTCCATTGAGCTCAATCTCACTGACCACACAGGTTTTTAGTACTATTTGAGATGCTCGAGTGGCTTTAAGAGGTTCCCACGGTGCTTACGTATGTGACCCATGACACACAGGGACCTTTGCCTCCCAGAGGAGCAGCTCCAGGTGGGATGCTCAGCGGTCTCTCAGTTGGCAGAACATGTCAGAATAAGGACAAACTGATCCAAACCCTTTTGGCTGTACTGGAGAACAACTTATTGGAATTGCTAAATTAGGTATCCACCGGCATTTACCACGAAAAGCCTTTGAGGTCTGTAGGGCTGGCAGATGTGACACAGACCTCAAGAAGGCTCAGGCCTGTCTTTAGCAGGAATTAGATGTCAAGATGACCTGAGTCACCCACAGCGCCACTAGATGTGTATTAGGCAGCTGAATCAGCCCTGTGTCTGTGCTGCACAGTGCAACAGCAGAAAATCCTTCTTGCTCTCACAGAAACCCCTGCAGAATCAAAACTAATTGTCAAAATCCCAATCCCAGCCAGAAAAGGGTGTTCACCGAAACTGGGCACACACTGAACCAATAAAGCAGTTAAGAATGCCAGTCAGAGAATAAAAATAGCCTTTTAATCAAGTGTTAATATGCACATGCTTAAAATGCTGTATGTGCTTAAGTGATTTGCTGATTCAGACCTTGAAGTGCTTGGCCAGTCTTTCCCTCTGCAAAGCTCAGATTAGAAAAGCACGTGATTTTCTTTTTTCCTTTTTTTTTTTCCCTTTTCCCCAAGGCAGGAAAGAATTTCTCACCTTTTTAAGTGCCACTTGTCTGGGGGTACTGTAAAAATTGTTACATCTTGTGGAAGTGCCAATTAGAGACAATAATTACTTGACTCATCTGCTTTAGCATTAAAATGCCTAAAACTCTCTGTCCTTGGCAGCTGGATTTTTTATTTCTATGCTTTTCTGACTTAGGAAGCACACTTTTTTAATTAAACTTGATATAATTACCAATAAGACAGTCACCTAAATTGTAAAACTCCACTCTCCTAAACTAATCTTCCTAGTATCTTTATTTCATATATTAAATTTAGGAATTATTTCCAGTGTAGTTCATTTGATCACTTTCTATAATTTAAAATAATTTATTTGAACTGTAACAGTAACATACATTTTATATAGAATATACCTCTAGATTAAGCATTCTGAAATTATATTGGATTTTCCCATCCGAAATAGTATTTTCAAGGAAGATAAAACCAGAAAAACTAATTTACTCAAAATCTATGTGTATAAACGAAATGAACTGAAATGCAGAATTATATTCTTTTATGGAACTCTGACTAAGTTTTCTGGGACGAGAAAGTGGAAAAAAATCCAAACCAGCTAAAGCATTTTGACATATTTCTGCATTTTAGCACATCCCCTACAATTCTTAAAAATCATACAGGTATTTTCTAGAACGCTTTTATGAGCTTTTAATAATTCTCAAGTGTAAAATAAAAGATCTGTTTTAGCTGCACGTTAGATACTTTCACTGGAAACTGCTTCCAACCAAATTTTACAGGGGGGTTTTGAGGTTTTTTTTAAGTATTAGAGAATATTTTAGGGTTTTTTTTTTTTTCAGAACTATTCAATACCACTTCTGCCTAAAAATGTGTATGCATAGGTGGGAGTTGATTAATGGTGCTAAAAACACTTTGTGTAGGATCTTATGCTAATTATCCTTTATACCCTAACCTGTGTCAGTTTTAACAATCTAAATTAGCATTTTCTCTTAGGACTAGAGGAATGTGAGAATTGTGAAATTGGCTCAGTAAGCTGAATTAACAGTGCGAAAATTGAGATGTTCTGTCTTTCCATATTAACATCTGCTTCTTGTACTAAATGTGATGTTCTAATCTAAGTGATGGAGACAAAAAGAAAAAGACAAAAAGAAAGAGGAAGGAAAGATGGGGTGGGGAAAGAGAAATGAAAATCTTGCTACGTTGTAAAAAAGTGTAATTGGTGACAATTGTTACCAGCAGTTCCAGGTAATCATGTCTGGAATAATGGATTTTTGACATGCAACTCTTGAAAATTGGTTGCATTATTGTTGATGCAAATAGTTTAGTTTCTTTCCTATTACTGCTGTAATAAAATGGAACACAGTCTTATAGGCAGTGGGTGATACAGACAGCACATTGCTCAGATAAAATCCTGATTACAAATGGTTCCATTTGGTTTATTTTATATTCTAATAGGAACATAAGCCTTTCTGGGCTCATTACATTATTAAAACCCCACATTTCTGAAGAAAAAAGGAAGCTTTTATTATTGTTTCTTCTTCTAAAATTGTGTGAGGATTTTTCAGATTTTGGGTTTTAGTGAGTTGATAAACAGCAGTAATCAATGGCAGTGAGAAGAAATTTGCCTTTTCAAAATATAATGATCATTCCCAGTCCTGTGAACTGCCCATTGTTGCTCCTTATTACCATAATCAATACTGTCTAAAATGTTTCTGAGCTGCCTGGATGGCATCTGTGCAAGAAGCATCTCCCAGGCAGCAGCAACTCGCTCCAGATGAGTGCAAGTCAAACTGCAGCATCCTACAGCAGCACGGGGCTGGAATGAAAAATATCTAAATCCAACCAGTGCTTGAAGTTGCAGCTTCATACACAGAATTCAGGCACCTAGAAATTTAAAAATAAATAAGTGAATAAATGAGGACCAAGACATCAATGACTTGACAACAACTGGAAAGCCATTGAGACAAACAGAGGTGAAAGCCACACCAGGTGGCTGCTGTCACATTAGTCCAGGCTTAATGGAAATGAGGATGGTGATGGCTCTCTGGGAAAATCTGCTTCCAAAGGGCTCCAAAGCCCTCTGTGCTCTGGCTGGGCAGGAGGATGTGGGAGCACCAGTTTTGAGTTCCAGACTGGCTGCCAGCTCCCAGGGTTTCATAATGCTGATGGCCTGAGCTCTTGGAGTGAACACAAAGGTTGCAGAGAGCTGGTTCAAGGCCTCAGTTCTCATCCTTCACTGCTTGGCAGGAAGAAAAGAGGGGAAAGAGTTTCCCACCTCTATCTTCCTTACTGATTTTGCTCAGACTTTTAAGAAAGACAGAAATAATGAGTTTGGCCCCCAGTCATCACTTCATTAAAATAAAAATCTTTCCTGGCAGCCCAAATGTTATCTTTAAAATCTTATTACTTGTCAGAATACACTTTTGTCCTATTCCTAGCCAAGAACATTTTAAACAATTTCTTTCTATATTATTTTTTTCATCCCTGCAGCATTGCCACATAGAGCCCTTCAGAAACATTGTATCACTTTTCAAAAATTCAGTTCAAATTGAATTTCCAGAGTTTAAAGGGACTCCTGGCAAAAGAGATTACAAATACAAAACCACAGAGGGCAGCATGGATACCCCAATTATGGTATTTACATTCACCAGCAGCTGGGAATGGACAAGATCCTGGGATGGGACACAGCCAGGACATGGACCCAAAATTACCAAAGGGACAATCCATACCATATGGCGTCAGCTCAGATATAAAAGCTAAGAAAAGGAGGAGGAAGGGCAGCCCATTCATTAATTACAATGTTTGTCTTCTGGAACACACTCCCCATGTGATGAAGCTCTGCTGCCCTATATATGGCTGGACATCACTTGCTGATGCTTTTTTCCCTCTTTGCTTGTGTGCACACAACCTTTTGCTTTTTCTTTGGTAAACTTAGCTTCTGTAAACTTAACCTACAAATTGTCTTCTATCTTATTTTCTTCACTTGTCCAGCACAGAAGGCGGAGTGGAGTGATAGAGAGCCATAGTGGGCACCCGGCATCCAGCAAAGGCCAACACACCCCAGCCTTTTAAATCTACATTGACTTCAAGCAGAGCATCAAGTGTGACCCCTACTCAAGTGTGACCCTCACCCCAGAATGTCAGGAAATACACAGCATTCAGGGAAAACTCTACTTTAGTGGGTTTTTTATTGATTGGCATAATCACCCAGACACGGCACCAGTAGTTCTAATACAGTAGCAGATATTTTTGTCCCTAGTGCTGAGTTAGGGGTCTTTATTATGGTTGGACTCAATGATCTTATAGGTCTTTTCCCACCTAAATGGTCCCACATTCTGTTCTTTATTCTTCTTCCCTGCTCACACCAGGCTTTTGCCAGCTGAGCATACAGTCTTGTGCACCATTATTTGCTACTTTCTTGTCTAACTCTACAAGCTGGTTGCTCACTAAACATTATATTTACACATTTTCTTTTAGTGTTGCTTGAACACCTGCAATAAGAATGTTGCTATAACCTGACAATCGCATTCTGGTAGATGTAAAATCAATCTTCAAACACCTGTGAATTTTCCCTGTGAATTCTTCCACTTTATCCTAAAGAACAATAAAAGTGACAAATTGCAGCTTAGTTTCTCACCAGAAGAGATTTCTTCCCAAACACCCAGAAATGTTCAACAATATCATGCACATTACCACTCCATGATCAAAGACAAATCTTTTCCTGCACTACCAGGCAAGTCACTCCTTTGAAACCACTTTTTTAATCCTGGATATCACAATCCAAACTGGCTAGCCATTGCATGTGTCCATCAGCTGGGAGATTGACATGGATAAGGTAAGATCAGGTTTGCTGTTTCATCTGCTTTCTCCTTACCAAGTTCCCATAGTCCCACTATCAACAATCACTTGCCCCTAAAATCATCTGTGACTAGAATCTCTCAGGATTGGGCTATTTAATCAATTTTGTCCAGAGCTGTGTGAAGAAGGTGGTTCTGGCACTGTCATATTTCATGTGCTACAGTGCTGAACATTTATGGAAGACTTTATTTTTATTAAATATATCTGTTTTGTGTTCTACAGTCTCTTGGGGGTGAAAAGGCAAATTAATTTAATAATAGATTGAGTTTCTACCAACATCTGTTTGCAATCTGGCCAGGCAGTTATAAATATCACTTCCCTGTATATCAAAATGAAGTCCTGTATTACTTACACTGAGTTCTAGAAAAGATTCCAGAGCTCTTTTTCTTGGGAAGGATTTTTATTTTATTTTATAATTTTATTTTCTAAAATTGAATAATAACATTTTGGACCTTATAAAGCAGTGATTTACCATTCCCCAGATGGTAACATATGCAACACTATTATTTTACTGTAAAAGCCTGAAGAAAATAGAGAAAGAAATGCCAAGCCAAAATTAAACTTTGTTCTTTCCATTTTTGGGGTGGTTTTTGTTGTTGTTGTTGTTGTTTTTGGGGTTTTTCTGTAAAGAAATAGAAACCAACCAGTCCCATTAATCCAATTGCTTTTTTTTTTTTTTTTTTTTTTTAAATTTGGTTTTTGGATCATGCTAATGTTAAGGGAGAGATACTATTGGTTAAAAGGAGTCCAAATAGTAGAATTAGTTCAAAGAGATAGGCCCAAGAGATAACCACCTCAGTACTTTCAGATGTTGGGCACCACCACTCAACAAGTCACATCATCTTGTGGCTTTCTGAAATACTGATGAAGAGCTCGTGCTCAAAAACTTTGTCAGACCAGAACCACAGACCTCAGTCCTCAGCCTTTCATGCTGAAAGAGGATTGTTATTGTAAAGAAACCTTGATGATGATGATGATGATGATGATGATGATGATGATGGTGGTTATTATTATTATTATTATTACATTATTATTTTTGTTTGGTTTTCCAATTTTGCAATTACATCAGGAAAGTTTAACTCAGAATGCTCTGGCACAGCATAAGCATCCTGCTGTTTCCCTCATGACCAGCCATTCCCCAGGGCTTGACTGCGTATTTCAAGCACCATTCACCTCACAGGCTGGAGGGAAATGAGGTCATGAGCATCTCAAGCTGCAAGATCCTGGCTGTAAGGAAAGAATTTAATTGCCCAGTTGCTGAGAGGTGTATGTTTGACAAGTGTTACCCTGAGTTTCTTTGACAAATGATGGTGGATAAAGAGTCAGAAGTACAGGGATCTCCACAAACCCACCTACCACCTGCAGCCCATCTGCTTAGGAGCAGTGGGCACGGGGAACTAAATATTCAAAGTTGTATTTAACATGAGATGAAAAAAAGCAAGCTCCTAGTCCTAAAATGCTAGTTCCAAAACCTCCACATTTTTTTTAGGATTGACCTCACAGCCTTGAAGGATGGAGCTCTCTGTGCACCCCTGCCCATGGCAATGCAGCATGACATTGAGGAGCAGCACACCACCAGACCACTTTTCTAAATATATGGAATTTTAGCATTTTCTTTTCTTTTAGAGATGTATTCTTTCTTCTCTGTAAAATAATAAGACAACAGTGTACCAGTTTTGGCTGGACATTACCATAGTTCAGTACTTCTTTGACTTTGTTTTTCTTCCATAATTTTTTCCAGCCCTTGCAGGACACAATTCCATAAGGTGTCACCTGACCGTCCAAAGCCATTTTGAAGAATGTGAACTGAGAGAGCAAACACACTGAAATAGATGGAGATTAATTATATGGGATTATGAAGAGGCAGATGAGAAGATAATGGAAAATCAACAGACCCAGGTTTGACCTCTATTCTGAAAAGAAAAACCAACCAAAAAAAAACCAAAAAAAAAACCCCAAACCCCCAAACTTGTTGTATGATCTTGGACAAATCTATTTGTCTTTGTTCTTTCTTTGTTGGCTTTGTCAGCTTTGTCCTTTTGAATACAATGCTCTCTGGGACAGGATTGTTTTTTCCTTTGTTTGTACAGTGTCTAAAACAAGGCACTTCAGCCTTGGTGGAAATCTTCAAGTGGCATTGCAAGGAGAGTAATTATGGAGTCTTTGTATCCAGTGTCACAAGCGCTTAATGAGTTAATAGAGAAGTGTCAGTATTAATATTGAAGGAAGGACAGCAGATACAGCCAAGAGGGGGAAAAAATCACCTTCAGTGTTTGAAAAATCCATAACAGAGGAAGTGTTTCTTGTGGAGTCTGTTTTATTTAGACAATAAGACATTTGTTCAAATTACAATAGACATTCAAACACTTCTTATTAGGAACTTTAAAAACCTGAAGGAAGCTTTCTTTCCTTTATTCCATTGAAGTTACAAGAAAGAGAGAAAGGCTCTTGCTTTCTTCTTGCCCTGAGAGAGACTTTTCTACCAGCAAGTGAAACATTTGCTAAATACAATGGTTTATTTTTTTTTTTATAACAAAGGTTTTTGACCATATCCTTTCTTTATAAACATTTTCCAGTTTCTCCTGTGTCCTTTCCTTTTTCTAAAGAGCCTCAGCTACTCAATGTGGAAGGTGACAATGAGGCAGTGTACCAAAGGCATTGTGCTGAATATCTGTGTGTATCTGAGAATGATGAAAATGATAGAACCGAAGTTTGCACTGCTGGAAAGGAAAGCACACAATTGTGCAGTTCTATTGATACAGAAATGTTCTGTGGGTTCACAAGCTAAGCCTGTTTACATATCTTAATTTCTTTGAGGAAGAATGTTTACGTTTTTAGCTCCTCACTGTGAATAGAGAACAGGGTTTACATGGTCACTGAAAGCAGCAAAGGATTTCAATGGGTTTGTAGCATAATTTCCTCAAGCTTTAAGGATAGCACAGCAGTAGGAAAATAGCATATCCAAAAAGCTGGTTTTTGTGAGAAAGCTGGAGTTAGGAAGATGTGGACTAAGAGATGGAGCCTGCAAATGCTTGTACATGTAACACATAAGCATGAGGTGTTTGAAAAGTCCAATTCACTTCAGTTGGACCACTTACCTGTTTAAATTGGACACATACTTGGCGTCCTGCTGGGCTGGCATGCCTAACCTGATATTTACAGTGGAAATGAGGAATGCATTTCATTATCTTGAAGCGAATCAATTCCCAGGACAAAGGGATTAGACTGCAGGAAATTCCTACTCCAGTGGGGAAAAACTAAATTGCCACATTTATCCATAAAAGTTTCAAAACTTACAGTATTCTCGGCTGCAAAGTGTGAGCATCACTTTGTTATCATTTTAAAATACTGGGAAAATGTTGTTGGACAGTTTCCTCTTCCCTGAGTGATGCCACTGATGGGGAGAAAATCCCATGAGGTCAGTGGTAATCGGACAGGGCTGAAGTTGCAGACTTGAGCCTTCTCTAGTAGTATATGGAAAAACAAAAGTTATTTGCCTTTTCTCACTGCCCCATATCTACATGGTTTTGGTTTAAAAGCGTCCCTGACACATCTGTTCAAGAAGAAAGATCCACTCAGTTCTTAAGATTCATGGTTTCAGCATAATCTTTTAGCGGTATTTTCCAGAGAAAAAGAGCACACACTCCTGAAATGTCAATCCTACTTGATGCAGTTAAGGATCCTATGTCAGTGTGAGTTGTTAGAGCCACTATAATATAACAAAATGTTACATTATACCTGCTTGGTCCTGTTCCCTTATCCTGCTTCTAAAAACTGGAGGAGGACAAGGTATGGTGGTGGTTTGCTTTGGTTTTCTGGGAAGATATTTTAGTAATCTGTCTGCATCGCATTTGGAAATGCAATTAGCTTCATATATTTGGACTGTTCTGTGCAGACATCAGATGCTAAGGAAAAAGTGCTAAGAAAATTCACAAAAGCTTTTGGCTCTCTTGTGTAGCAGCTGGCTGAACAGATAGAGGGTTGGGGTTTCTTTTTGGAAGTGGACAGGCCTTCAGAGTCAGCAAAATAACTCTCCTGGTTTAAATTCAATTTCAGTCAATTGCTGGTCAGATTAGCTGTAGGACTGCAAGTGTCTTACTGGTGATGAGCTAAAGCAATTAGATGCCTGAAGCTTGTCATCTCCTTGTTAGCAGGCTCCTGGGTATGCCTGCAGCCCCCTGATTTGCAGAAAACTGTAATTCAAATGACATCTGTGAGTTATTTATAGGAAAACCAGTGCTGGAGCTGTAACCCATATAAAATCAGCCACTATTTTAACTCCCTGGCTGAGACACAGCCTCAAAGTCTCCTGTGCTTAGGGATGCTCCTGACATCAAATGTAGAGTCAAGACTGACCTCTGTTTTTTGATTTTGTCTTTTGTCCTGCTCTCTTCAGAAATCTTTCTACTACTCTGAGTTTAAAACTCTGTTGGAGGCTTAGTCCTGGGAATGCTGGGAATAATAAATTGAAAAGATTGCAGAAACAAGAGGGCTCGGGGCAGTCTCAGGACCCTCTGTCAGCAGAGAACCACCAGCCAGTGTTTCTCAGAGGGTATTCACACACGCAGCTCGTGAGGAAAGCACTCGGGCACCGAGAAGGAAATTCAGTCACATCTCTGCTCAGTCAGCTGCAGAGATGGAAATGCTGGGTAACAGCAACATTAACTGTGAGAGAGCAGCTGCGTCTGCCCTGTCACTCATAAGCAGACACATTTTCTCTGCTTGTTGAATTCATCCGCTGGTGTCATTACTCTGTGCCTGGTGCTGCTCCTTCTCTCTCCACGGCCGCACCAGATCAAACTCTCTTCCTTTCCTCCTGCAACATACAGGAATAAATCACACCAGTTCAGCTTGTCTAGTCTGTTAACACCTCCTGGGTTAGGCCTATGGAAAAAAAAATACGGCAAATTTTGTTACTTTTAATCATCAGATTTCCTTTTCATAACTTTTCCTTCATTCCCGTTCCAACTCCTTCCCCCTTAAAAATTACCTGGAAAGAAATAATCTTCTAGTCAGACACAGATGTTTAAGTTTGAGCTGAACATATTTAATTAGTGCATAGAACTGAAAACTAGAATTGTGTCAGCCCCTTGGTCTTAATATGTATTAAAAGTGTTATTTAGGAACAGGTGTAATTTATTTTATGGCATAAAATTGATCAGATCAGTGCATATCAAAATGATGCACGAATGATGAGATTATGGTAATTAATTAATCACCTAAATGTATGTTTAAAATGCTGCTTGACAGAGAAGAGCCAAATAGTTCAAAATTAATCATTAAACCACACAAAATTGCATATATCTTAACATCATTTCCGCAGATATTTCATAATTCTTTACAAATACTAATAAAACAAATATGTTTTGACTCTGGAAAATAACCTTAAAAGCATACTGGGATCCATTTTTATTACCACTGACTTATCTCTAGGATAAATGTGTTTCTGTTATGCACAGGAAGATGCCAGATTGACACATCCATTCAGGAGTGCCAAACTGTGCTCACCCTGAGTGCTGTACCGCTTCAAGTGAGAGGTTCTGTCACCGGATCTTAATTAAGCCTACTGTTGATCAGGCTCAAACCAGATTAAACACAGCACATTCTTCATTGCCACAGCCATTCTTCAGTGACATCAGGAACCAGAAGTGGAACCAGTTGTTACTTATAGGTAGAAACTACTTGTGCTTTGATATTGCAAAGGATTTAGGCTGTCGTGATCGCCTGTGAAAACCTCAATTGACCATTTTTATCCCTTCTCATTCTTGTGCAAGTGAGAATTACATATTTATTTTATGGGTACATATATTCACAAGCCTATATATTTGCTAGGAGTCCAACCTCCTACTCCAACAGAGGCCTAGCCAAGACATTGGATCAAGTCTAGAAATTAACTTCACCCCTGATCATCTCATTCCATCACTCCTTGCCATGGGCAGGGACACCTTACACTATCCCAGGCTGATCAAAGCCCCATCCAGCCTGGCCTTGGACACTTCCAGGGATGGGACTTCCTCAGCTTCTCTGGACAACCAGTTCCAATGCTTCACCATCCTCACAATTTTTTTCCTCCAGTTACAAGATATTGTCAGGAATAATTTATTGTCTTTCATAAATCCTTAGTTTCTGAATTTAGCTTATGTTCCTATAACTCTTTTCTGTGCTTGAAGGATAAAAAGCATGAAAACACAAAAAATTCATTGCTGAGCATGCACATGAGAACAAACTAAAAGAATTCAGTATGTCCAGAAGAAGGAAAGATAAACCCCAAACAAAAAGAAAAATAAAGCAAACAAACAAAAACCAAAACAAAGCACAAAAAACAACCACACAAAAACAAACAAACAAAACCCAAAACAACCCCCCAAACCCCCAAAAAAATCCAAACCCGAAAGCAGCAACAGATAAAACAAACCAAGCCAACCAATGGAAACAAACAAGCAAACAAAAAACCCCAAACAATGCAAAACCCCAGATCCAGCAATTTTAGAACCAAAATACCTAAATAGAAAATTCTTATTATTTGGACTGGCAGACTAGATTTGAGTTTTTGATAAACTACTTTACTGTATTTCCATCTACTCACATAATATTTATGGAAGAAGACGCGTGAAGGAGCCATGAGGATCAGGCAGACACATAGAGTTTTTACCTCTGGCACAAAAATTCCACTCCATTAATTTCTGTGTCACCATGTGTGTGCACTGCAGCCAACAAATGGCAGTGGTACATGACTGGTATGGTAATAATACTGTATTTATGTTCTGAGTGACAGTGGTTTGGAAATTTAGGAGTATTGGAATTGACTTCCAAGCTGGCCTGCCAGATGACTGTGAACCCTTCAAAGGTCGTTCCAGGTGTTTTCCAAGGTCCAAAAATTTTTTTCTTTTTTTTTCAGAAGTTATCTGCTTAATTTGTGAATTCTCCTGGATGAAGAATGTCTTGTTATGCACGGAAAGGGGTCTTGATCTCAAAGGCACTCCATGATTCACCACAATTCAAAAATTCAAACATTAATCTCATACATCTTTGCCCTTTTTTAACCTGGTTATGTGTATGGGCAAAGCATCTCATTTGGTGAACACATTTTGAAACTGAGAGCAGTCTTCTGAATTGCTTTCAGCTGCTGATTTCAATCCATTTTATGGTCACATAATGATAAAAAGTGAGCTTCATTTACAGAACAGGATTGTTTGAAGTTGGGCTAATGCATCTGATATTAATTTCCAAAATAATTATAGCGTGTTTCAGTGGCACAACCTGGTGTGGCCGTTGTAGTGTGGATCAACATTTTGTCCATAGGACTGTAAAAATTCAAGAGATCCATAAAAACATTTGACATAGTAATACCGGCAAAACACCCAACTATAGATTTTCAAAAGGCATTTCTAGAGCTTAATGCATACAATCTTGGTAAAATAACGAAAAGTTAAATGTTTGATTTTACCATAATGGTTTTGTTTGAGCTGTTTGGCTCTGCATATAAGATCTCATAAATCACTTGGATATAACTCAGAAATTTCCAAGCAAAGGCAAACGGTGTATAAAACACTTCAAAGTGTCATGCAAAAAACAACTCCAGGCTTTCTGTGGCGACTTCCTTCCCTCATCTCATGTTAAGCCTTTGTGCAGTGAGCACCAAAACATCAGCTCTCACTGACTTGCCTCTGTTTTTAGCATCAGATCTTGCTTCTGCAGCCAGCACTGCTCACAACAGCCCAGACAGAGCCAAAATTTAGGCTTCCTGTTCCAGCTGCAGAAACAAACCCAAGATGTGATGAGCTTGGCACTGGTGACAGAGAGAAGCAGAAGTTGCTGCACTGAATGTGAACAGAGATGTGAGCGGAAGGTGCACTTGGAGTCCAAATCATGGAGCCTATGATGAGAAGATAAGGATCCAAGGACGGGGTCTCCATAGCAGAGGGACGAAAGCTGGACAAGGGTGAGAAAAGAAGCTTTAAAATCTCACACATATGCTTTTGCATGTGGGTCCATGCGCTCGCATATGCAGCAGAGCATAATCTCTCCTCTGGAGTAATCTTTGTCTTTTGGGTTGAGTTGTTTAGCAAAACCAAACAAAAAATATCACGCAAAGGCAAGGAGCTTGAGAGCCTCATTCAGGCACCGTAGAACCTAGACAATGCATAAATTCTGGACTCATTATTTCTGAAAAATTTGCAGCTGCCCTCTTACCAGCTTTTGCTGAATGTCTTCCAAAATGAGAATTATCCCTGACTGTTTAGCATAGAAAGGAAAAGAGAGCGTTAAAGCCTACGTGAAGAAATAGCAGACAAAGTTGATGCCAGGGGCAGGCTGGTGTAAGTCTCCCCTATAATTATAAAATTATACAAAAGATTACTTCCTAATTTGGCACTGATTATTTTTTGACTTCATGAAACTACAGGGATAATTCATTCATTGCCCTTTTCTGCTTTTTTTAATTAGGTATTTTCAAGAAATCCCTTCTTCGGCATCAAAGTTGTTGTGAAGCAGGGGTAAGACAAGCTTTTTTCCTTCTCTTAATTATTTTAGACAATGATGGCAGGATATCAAAAGTTTTTCTCGAAAGGGAAAAACTTTCTTCAACTTCAGATTACCCCAACCTGTATAAAACTGCTGCATAAACGTAAAGCAAAGTTAAAGGAAATGAAAGTCCCATCACAGATCCACAGATGCAAGAGCAAAACGTGACATAATACCCCCAGGTTGTCCTAGTGCCTTCAGCACAGTGGTGTCCTACAAGATCTCTGGCAGGTGCCAATCTCTGCTCTCATGACCAGTGACAGGACACGAGGGAATGCCCTGAAGCTCAGTCAGGGGAGATTTAGGTGGAATATCAAGGAAAGATTTTTGTTAGGCACTGGAACTGCTCCCCAGGGAGCACCAAGCCTGACAGAGCTCAGGGAACGTTTGGACAATGCTCTCAGGCACAAGGTGTGACTCTTGGGGTGTCCTGCACAGGGCCAGGAGTTGGAGTCGATGATCCTGATGTGCCACTTCCAACTCAGCACATTCTATGACTCCATGGTTCTGTAATTTACCTGTCTATTCATTTTACAGTCAGCTCTGGATAAATTGCATAAACAGCCCCTGAAGCAGAAACAGGGGGATCCCTACTCCAGGATGGTACCCCAAGAGATTCTCACTCACGTCAGCCTTCTGCTTTTAAAAGTTTTGCACATCTTTCTGCATCCTCTATAAATGTAGGTGTCACCACCTCCTCCTCCTCCTCCTCCTCCTCCTCTCCTGCCCCCTCCTTCTCTTCTGCCTCCTTCTCCTTGTCCTCCTCCTCCTCCTGATATTTTGCAGAAAAATGCCTATCATCAGCACTTCTTTACACTGAAATAAAATCAATGTTCTCATTCTGAAAGTGCTCATCACATTGGGCCCCCAAGGGATGCAGGATGGAGGAAAGCTTTGCTGATGTGTCCTGGGCAGACCTGGCAGACAAACACTGAGCTCTGACAAAGTGGTGGCAGCTTCGGAGACAGCTCAGAGACTGCCAGGAATGCCGGGAATTATTTAGGGGAGACAGAGACACCAGCAGATTTTCAAAAATCTAAATATTTATAGACTTACTTATTCCATGCAGGTGACCTGAGAACAAAGTGATCCAGTGAATGACTGAAAACTAATGACCTAGAGCCACACCTGGGTATTCTGAACATCCAATTTAGTGCTTAATCACAAGTACTTTCACAGATCAAGTGGGACTTCAGGCTTGCACTTGCATTGCCAAATTGCAAGTCTCCACTCTTTTAACTTGACACATGTCTAATAAAAAGGTGCATGTGAGGAATCAGACTGATGCTCATCTTGAGTGTGTGCTCTTTCCATTGATGTTAATTTTCAGTTTCATTCTAATTTGTTTCGTTGGATGTTGGGAATAAAAATGTTTCTGAGGCACTGGTTGTATTGTCACACACAGTGTCAGGAGGGAGAGCACAGCTGAAAGCAGAGAAGAACATTTGGGATCCCCAAGTAAAATAAAATCAGTTTAAAATCTAAAAAATAGTCAAACTGACCAAATATCTCTGTCTTGAACAAATAAATGAAAAATAATTTCATGAAATTATTGAAAAAATATGATGTTTATCTGCTTACCTTTTAATATCCTTTGGGTTTAAAGGAGATATTTTAAATGTTGTTGCAGCTGGCACTGAAAGAGGGGCAATAAGAGGAAGAGCATGTATTCTGATATTAACTTCACTTTTTTTTATTACAATCGATTGTTACAATGGAAAAATGCCTTCTTATCTGTTCCCACTATTCCTGTTTGAGACATTAAGACTAGAGAAAATGTTGTCAAAACCCAAAGTGTCAGAAATGTGTCCAAACTAAATCATTGCTTTCCTCATTTTCACCTGTTTGTCATTAAAAGGATGAACTCCAAAATGCTTTCAAATTTTTAATGTAGGTTTTATGTATAAGGACTTAATGGGAGAGAGTAATAAAATCCCAAAGTAACTCTACATCTCAAAGAAAGTACACACAAATTAAAGCTGTATTATTTCACTGATAGGTTTGTTCTACAGAATTGCATGGACTTCATTACAAGGTAGTCAAGAGTCATAATTAAAATCTACTGTATAAGAAAAATGCAGAAAAAAATTACTGTCCTTTTTCGTAAGATCCCAAAGAAGCTCAGACTCAAATATCAGTTATTCTGCTGCAAATTAGAAACACACGAAGCACATAAGTGGAAATGAAAACAATATTGGTCTTATTATTATTAGCAGTCCGCTGCTAATAATCCCACACTACAAAGCCCAAGCTCTTTTCCCAGTAATTCTGGATGCAAAACCAGCTGTTCTCTGCACAGTGGGACTGATGAGAGCTGCTTCCCTGCAATTGGAGGTCCTGCCTCCCTCCATTTCTCCATTTCAAAATATGGGAGGTAGAGGACCTGGGATCCATGGGTACCTTGGTGGTACTGCAGGAAAGAACTTACAGTGCAATGGCTCCAGAACTACTCATGCTACTGTCCCTGGGTGCGACTGTCCCTTCCTTTTTTGTTAACTCAGCCAGCTGGAGACACAACAGGAACAGCTGAATTTGTACTTGGGTTGGAAATAAGCCCTTCTCTGTCTTTTGTCTGTGGAATTTCATATTTTGAGGCCTCCCCAACCTGTCAAATTTATCAATGGATTCTAAAGTTATTAGGGGAGTACAGAAAGCAGGGAAATCGTAAAAGACCTGTATCTTGAGTAAATCATACTCTGGGTGCTAGAACTTCATCAGCTTTTCAACAGATTCCACCATACTTGCCCATGGAAAGGGGTTTGGAACTTCAAGGCTTAGAATTCAGATGATCTTCAGGGTCCCTGGAAATCCAAATCATTCTATCATTCTACTCTTTCTATGATTTGAATCTCAGAAATTCCTGGCCAAAAATCATAGTTTTAAATTTATCTAGGAAGGTTCTGTAGAGTCATCGCTCATTTATTAGTGTCACTGTGAAACTACTGAGGACTGAAAATCTGGATCTCTGCAGTTTCAATAAAAGCTGTGGTTTTTAGATGGCTTTTTGGGGTTTATTTGTGGGGTTTCTTTGGTTTTTTAGTTTTGGGGGTTTTTTGTTGGTTGTTTGGTTTTTGGTTTGGGTTTGATTTTGTTGGTTTTTTTGTTTGGTTGGTTTTTTGTTTTGTTTTGTTTTGTTTATTTTTATTTGCTTTGCTTTGGTTTGGGGCTGGGTTTGGTGCTATTTTTGTTGGGGTTTTTTTGTGTGTGTATTACAAACCTGAATACAGGCAAAAGAATCTTCAGTAAACTAGTATGTTTTATAAGGTTGCATTTATAATTTTATTATTTTCCCAAGCTGGCCATACCAAAAGAAGCACAAGGTGGAGAGGACTTATTTCTCACAGTATCTCCCAGCACAGACCACCTTGACAGTGACTCTCCCACAACCTGCTAAAGACAAGGTCAGACTCACTTTCCAAACAAATAAAATATTTTCTTAACCAAATTCAAGGATACGACCTCAAATGTGTCCCAAATTGGAGAGAGTTCACAGCTGCTGTCATATTGAAAACAAGAGATATATGCCCCAAAATGTGGGGTGGTTGGAACTGGATGGTGAGACCATCCTATGATTCTATGATTTATAGGCCACGAGAACTCAATGTGGGAATTGGGGTTTTTGACTTTCAGTGCAATTTCTGAGAAACTTTTTGGTGACTTCAACTTTGATTATGAAAATCACACTCATACACTAAGTGCAATTAATTAATTAACAATATTTTCAATTTTGCCTTAAGAAGAAAACAAATGATAATTTAATATGTGTTCACTCATTGAGAATCACAGAAAATATTTCAAATTTAGAAAAATCAGGTTTGAAAAAAATCTCTGTACAGCTACCAAGAAGTTCTAAGGTTTTTCCCAGAAAAAAAAATAATTACTGAGTATTGAATTTTCCCCCATCAGAAACAACTACAGACATTATTTTAGTATTATTTTCTAGCAGTAATTTTTCCAAGACCTTTCAATGTGTTAAAATTTTCCTTTAATAGTGTGTTAACCCAGAGTGACGAATCTCTGCAAAACAACTCCTTGATTTGTATAACAAACAACCTGAGCTTTAAAAGTCTACAAAATATAAATTAGCCTTGTTTCTCAAAGCTAGTGTAGTAAAACTTCGATAAGGTTTGGTATCTTCTATCTAATTCCAGCACATATCTCCTAATCTAGTAATTTCAGGGTATCCACTGGTTTAAGTGTTTATTAAAGACACACATTTTCTTATTTTACTTTTTTCTACCTCTGAAAGTAAAAATTTGCCCAGAGACTCATTGCATTTTAGAACATTATTTTCTTAAATTTCATTTGATGTCTCTTTAGAATAATTCCTCCCCTGTTATCTAAATGAATAAAGCACCAAAAAAGACTGATGGCTTTGAGTGAATCTTTTCAGTTATTTTGATTCTGAGAAACCAAGCGCAATTTTCAAATCCATCTTTGTTCCATTTGCAAAGATATATAGCTACAATAAGAAGACATTAAGAGGTTTTGGTTGGGTTTTTTTTAATCAAACTTTGGCAGTGAGGGTGGAATTGCACTAAATTTTAGGCATTTAAAAATTAGGCACTGACTTCTGAACTACTCAGCGTAGGCAGGATGTTCATTCGTAGTCAATTAAAGAAAAAGATGCTTCCAAAGGTGATTCATCAGACCTGAGTTACCTGCTTTAGGCTGAAATGTCTCTTGAATGCCTGTTTCTCTCCACTGACTGCAAAGAAAACTCATTCTTTTAAACACTAGATTACTCCTATGTCTCATCTAAAAGATAGATATTTAAAAAATTACCTCCCTGGCCCAGCTTCTCCTGCTCTCAGTGCAGGGATTTTGAAAGCTCTGGCTGACTTTCACAATGATGGAGGTAGAAAATCTCCAGCTAATTTCAGCAGAGAAATGTCAGGACGAGATTATTTTTTAAACCAAGCAATTTATGCAATTGTCGGCACACAGCTCATGTGGGTTTTTTCCTTTCTATTTAATTTGGAACAATTTGTGAAAATTAATTGAGTTACTTAAAGCATAAAAACATTGTAAAACTCACTGTTGGTATTTTGATTCAATTTTTTATTCCAACTTCTACAGATGAAAACAAACCTGAGCAAGAGCTTAGGATTTATCAGAAACTCAGTGAACACTTCCCTGGCTGGATCCTCCACTTCTCAAAGAATTGAGCTGCCATTTTTGTAGCTGAGCCCATGTACAAAATGCTCTCATACAAAATGACTGCATTCAAGTGAAGTAAGGCAGATTTAAACAGTATATAAAGAGGAAATACTTCACAATGAGGGTAACAAAACAATGCAAAAGGTCGCTCAGCTGGGGGTCATTCTTCCTTGGCCAAGGTCAGACTGAATGGGGCTTTGAGCAGCCCATTCTAGTGAAAGGTGCAAAGGTGACCCTGCCTGTGGCAGGGGGGTTGGAGTAGATGATCCTTTTATTGTCCTTTCTAAATCAAACCATCCTGTGATTCAGTAACTCCATGAATTGTTTTGACATTTGTCAGATGAGGATGTCCTACCCCAAATATTTTGGAAAATTCAAAGGTAGTGGCGCTGCACTTGCCTCACTTAATCCAACCCTGGCAGCATCAAAAGTCAAGGTACATTTTTAGGTGAGGTCCCACAGTGCCACATTTGAACACCACAGAAGCTGTGAAATTATCCTACTGTAAATAGGTGGGTATTTTCCTATTTTAAAAGTTGGATTTAAGAGCCGTGGAAATTGCAAGGGCCTTCAAAGACATGTCATGAACTGTGTCCATCCAACTCAACTAAACATGCAGGTGTCAACATCAGCTTAAATAAATCCCACCTTGTTGCAGGGATTTTTGTAGAACTTTAAAGATATTAAGAAAGTGGTGAAACTCACAGTACAGTCAAATAATTTCTTAAAATTTGGCATGTAAAAAGGTCTTCAGCGTGGCTCGTGAGGAAAGAGACCATATAGTCCTCATCCCTTTTTTTCTGGCTCTGTTTATGTTCTCTTCACCTAAGCATGGGAAAGCATTTGAGACATCAAACATGTCTTTACCTCTTGTCACCACATTGATCACTCGATTTTCTCCAAATATTCACTTGAGTCTCCTTCAGTTCATTTCCCCAAATTGCATTCGTGTAATGCCTGGGCAATAAAAGTCAGCGGAATGACTAGATGGAATTTCATTCTTTTGCATTACCATTGAAAAAGACATTACTATTCCCTTATCAAAAATATCCATCAGCCTAATTACATCCCTTTTCTTCATAAGGATACCTAAGTATGATAGCCAAGGCAGAGTTATTATTTAATGACCATAGGGGAGATACATTTTGATTCATTTTCTTATGTGTTAAAAATTTATGACAAACATAAAACCCTGTTATAGCAGCTGGATCATTTGTAATGGTCATAATTTTATTTAAATCATATATAGATAAAACATTATGTACATTTTAAAACATTATGCCATTTTGAACCACTTGGTGAGACAGTCTTGTAGGACGGAAATAAAGCAAGCAGTAAGAATAATCTTCGCTAAAAAATACATGAACTCTGAAACTCGGCACCTAAAACTTTAATTCCTTTTTTTAGCCTTTTTAATGCGATTTTTTTAACCAATTTTAATAATCTCTCTGGTAATATCTACTTTACCTCAGTTTAGTTTAAGAGTTTTGATACTGGTTTTTTCATGTATCTTGTAATTAGACCCTGCTGTATCTGATTCTTTCCCCACCAGTTTTATTTGTCTCACAATTTAAAACTGAAGAAAAAGAAAAACCAAAATGAAATGGGGAAGGAAAAAAAAAATTAAAAAAAAGGCAAGGAAAGATTTTTGGAGAGCATAGATCATCTGCGAGCAAGACATCTAATTCAGTCCAGACCAGGGGAAAGTTTTTACATTAAACTGGAATTGCAACACTCCTCTCCGCTTTGTGGACAACCCAACAATTTTTAAACCATACACAGATGGTTTATGTTCCACTGGAAAATATGTGAATAAATTCTCCTCTGTTGAAAAGTTGGTTCAGGATAGTAAAAGTCTGAAAAATACAGAAATAATTTTAAAGTGCAAAAGAGATTTATCCTGGAATTTTACTAAAAATAAGGGTGGTGGATTTCCTTCCTTCCTTCCAAAATCCAGTTTAATAGCTCAGTGCTGGTTAAATCATTGATGATGTCTTCTCTTTTCCTAGAGAACTGCAGTTCCAAATATTTTTTTTTTTTTTACTTCATGCTTATTCAAATGGAAAGTACAGCAGAAAATGTTGAGCGATTTGCAAGTTTTCTTTTCAAAATACTTGAATTTCCACTTTAAAATAGCCAGTTGCCACTGTAGTTGAAAAGGGAAGTAAGCACATACAAGGAAACTGTCATATAAGCAGCTTTCAGGATTTATAGGGGGGGTTATCTCCCTATAAAAATTGATTCCTCTGATTCAACAAATTAGGCTTTGACCCTTTATGGTTAAAAAGATCTTCCTCCCTCAAAGTCTCTTGCAAAAACCAGGGTTTAGTTTCTGAGCCTTGACTGAAATAAAATGGAGGAACAAACTGTATTTCATGTAGCCATGAACATCAGCAGCAGTGGATCAGGCCCATCTTTTCAATATTTTTAAATACACTCTCTGAACTTTTGGACAATGTTTTCCCGTGGGAAACAGATTGCCAGTGACCAGCACAAGGATCTGAAAGCAGCTCTTAGAGTGAAAGAAATAGCAGTCCTATTAAGGGCAGGAATTAATGGATCCAAATGGAAAGTAGTTTGAATGGGTAATAAACTGATAATTTCTATGTTTTTATGAATGTACACATGTCGACAAGTAAGAATTTGGGCTTACTTTGACTTGGAGAAAGTATTGTCTTAGAGCTTGTATTGGGGAATTTTTTAGTGCATGGAAATGCATAGTGAGCCTATTGAAGAAAACCTCTTTGTCTCTAAATCATGGATTTTTCAATCATATTTTAAATCAGGCAACTGCAAATTTGCTTCAGATTTATGAGAGAAATTATAAGAATTGAAATTAATCCTAAAAATTCTCTCTCTTTTTTGTGAGGGCCAAAAGAAGTAAGGTACAGATGATCTATGATTCTATGTTATAAAAGTAAATTATGACCAAAGTCTTCTCCCAACTTCCTTTATTTTTTAGAGTAATACAAAAACATAGCCTTCACTTGGTCTGTTCTTCTGTTAGATATTATTTTGTAGGTGAACGACTTTTTTTCTTTGGGGATTACCCCAAAATGGATGTTTGAGATATTTTTCCTTCTTTATATTTCTATTATTCTATCATAAGTTTCCTTAGGGAACCCTGAAACTCTAATAGTTAGATGTTTTATCTAAGACAGATGACAGGGTTACTTGTCTGTGACTCATGAAAGATTTTTGTGCTATGGCTGAAATTTATTTTGAGGATTTTTTTTTTTTTTAAATATTTCAGCATTAATTATATGGAATTACCTGAAATAACTTTGACAAGTATGAGCTTGTATAACTAACAATAACAAGAAAAAATTACCAGGAAGTTACTTACATTTGCAATACTTTTCTGCAATACATATGAGTCAAGTACCTATATTGCTTGTTTCATTGCCATCAATATTAATTACAGCAATAAAAATGACTCCGTTATTGCTGTCCTGAAAAGATGTTAATGATGTGGTCATCACTGAAATAGCTAAATTGGCTAATGTGATGGCACAATAAATTCAGACTATAATTGGGCTGATTCTCTTTTCTCTGACATCTGTGTAAATTAGCAGCTCCCAAAGCATAAAACTCACACAAATGAGCAAAGATCCAGATCTTTGCTTTATAGCTGTGGAGACCAGTTTGTAACAGTAAGGTAATTTTAGTTAGTCACTCTGCACTTTTGTGCTGCATTAGCTGCCATTTATATTCCATAGACATAGCCACCTGCATCTCAGCCTCTTCAATACCTAAATTACTAATCTGTTAATATTCTTGCATCAGTTACATTTTCCAGCAATTCACCAGAAAGTATTTCATGATGCATAAATATAATAATAGGAAAAATACATTTATATATTGCATATATTGAATAGCTGTTAAAAAAAAAAAAAACACTTTTATCTAATGTCATATTTAAAAAGCCAGTTCTTTAAATTTTGGAAGTGAACCCCAAAACATCTACTTGCTCCTCCTGTCTCTTCTATTTTAACTACATGACTGTTTTCCTACAAGATCCCAGCCTCGTTTAGAGAACAGACTGAAAAGTCATTTACTGATGAACAGCAAGACAATACTTTGGTTTTTTTATTTCATTCAATTTTCTAAATCTTTATTCACTGTACAATATTCAGACTTTGCTCCAAAGACAGAATGATTGATTTCTTCCCAGCATTTCCACGTCGCTTCTTCTTTGTAACATCCATGGCCTCCACAATGATTATTGAATCTTTGTGCGCAGCATTTCTGTTAGACAAAGAGATTATAATATTTACAGAAGGAGAAGGAGACGCAATGGTTGGCCTGGTTTTACCTCACTTATTTTAGTTGCATAACTCCGTTACCTAAGTCAACAGTTTAATAATTTCAGATTTGATCTATTATTGGTTAAAAGATGCAAGATCTTTGCAGAACAGCACAGATTTTAACTAGGTGCCTCTTTGTTTCAGCTACTAAAGGAGCATAACAAAACTATGATTCAAACTCTCAGAGTGCCAAAAATTCATTGTAGATTGCAGTGGTTTGAAACACCCATTTACCAGTGCGTTATGCAAGGCTTTTTTTTCCCTGGGAATAAAAATAAGGACACTAATAAAGTTCATCTGTTCCCACAACTTCATTGCCTTCTTGAAGGAAAGATAGCGATAATCAATCTTGCTTGTGAGGTCTTTGATTTCTTCAAAGCAGAGGACCTGCAGATCCTATGCCAAGCATCCACAAAGTGTGAAACACACGCTTAACAGCCAACAGTAGGAATTTTGGTTTAAACAATGTGCCTAGGAATATAGAAGGCATTCTGGAGAAGTAGCTCTGGGTTTGGGTCCCCCGCAGATACATTTCAGCTGCCTCTGTCAGCTGCAGTCTACCCTCTAACATGCTATACATATTCCAATTCCTGTTAAAAAAATTAAGAAATCTAACAGCTCATTAAACTGAACAACCTTCCCTTATCCCCAGAGCCTGGTCCATTTCTGGACCCTGGCACATAAGAAATTGAAATGGAGAATTCAGCCGCTAACACGCAGTAGCTGAAATACTTTGGCACTTTGCAGTTTTTCACTACTTGACGCCCCTTGTCAAAACATTAAGGGGGATGTAGAGCAGCAGCATGTCATTATGTAACATTTTTACACATCATATTTATAAAGAGTCAAACACATTTTATTCTTGATCTAGAACTCTGCTAATTAGATGCCGCTGACAGTTTGACTGCAGACTCTGAGTCTGAGCATTGTCGTGCTGCTCCCGGCTGGCATTTTTAGTTGGCTACTCCATAGAAGCTTGGGCCATTCTGCTCAGGTTTTCAAGGCGAGACGGAAGCATTGAAACTTTTCACCACTTACTCATCATCTCTAGCTTGTTAATTAATGTCTGCACAGTGCTTTGAGTATGTGCTGTCAGAATTCTGTCTTTTATTTCCCTGGTGAAAAAGCCTGGAAAACACAATCGCGGATGCCCTACAAACCATACTAGACGGGAAAAGGAAAAGCCAGAGATTAAATCACCTGAGACTACAACCTTTTGAAAAGTGCATTTATCATAATATTATCATAACAATACAGGTTATTGCACTTGTGATTTTAGGTTAAAGAGATTTTTGTCATTTTGCTAGCTCAGGTTCAGCAAAAGTGCAACAATAAAAGGCTCAGCAGCCAGTGTAAAGCCAACCCCAAAGCACGGAAAGGTAATGATCAAGTTATTGAACTTTTGAGCTAAAGGTACATACCTGACAGATCTTACTTTCCCTCCTAGAAATTGTAATTGTTCCTGGATCATGTCCCAGAACATCCTACTGGTAGAGGGAGTTTGTGATATGCTTCTCTCGGCTCTGACCGTGCTGCTAAATGGCGACCATTTCCTGAGCTCTGAATGAGTCTGCCACACATTGCAGACACTTTGGGGGGTCACCAGGTCCATTACAACTGTTGTTAAATGTATCCATCAAAATTGTATTCTCCAAAGTCTTAATCTTTGTTGATTACTGGTTTTCCATACAAACTGAATGACACATCTACAGGAAAGGATCAAGTCCCCTTTTATGATATTAAATAGGAATTTATCTACCTGTAACCCAAATTCATCATATCTCCTTTCCAGAACTGCATATCTCTAACTTCACTATGCATTTTCTACTGAAGGTTTCCCGGATGCCAAAAAGCAGGCACAATAATGTAGGGAAAAGGGTGTTTTCCAGCTGAAATACCACTGCAATACAGATTAAGAGAGGCAACAAAGCTAGGAGGGATCATAAAAGAGAAGTCTCTATGAGAAATTACATTAATTCCTGGCTTTCCTGTTTATTGTCTGTTCACAGTGATGACTGTATCTATTGCATTCCCTAAGTTATGTGGTCATCTGTAGGTGGCAAAAACTCTTGCGACTGTTTAGTTCATCAATTATCTAAAATTTTTTGTGTCAAAGCCCAGTGAAAACAAAGGCAAAATAATTTATCCTTTTCTGCTGATTTCAAAGTAAGAAACAGTGCTTCTTTCTACCAACCAGGGCACTTATGCAACTTCTGATATGGTCTATCATTTATTTAATGCCTAAATACATACTTATTTGATAAACTTGGAGGTAAATATACAGAGCTGTGGTTAGAATTTGTTATTTAGAAAAACTCTTCATGGAAATGCATTTACAAGCAAAGACAGATTTTAAATGTGGGGAGGTTTGTTTATTTTTCAGCATAAATTACTTCATGTCCCCAGACCACAGGATTATGTTGAGAGCTCAAGGTTATCTAATATTTATAAAGAACTGGAAGAGTAAAAGCATGGCTTTATATAAAGGCAAACTTTACCTTTATCAGCTCAGCAGTCTTAATCTTGATCTCCTCATTTGAAGAGCTGTGGAAAAGGGTGTGTGTGGGGAAAACGCAAGCATCATTAGACAGGAAAATGTCCATCTCTTGATTTTATTCTCCTTGGTCTTTGGAAACAAAAATTACTTTACATTTACTCACAATAAAGCAAGATGTTTCTCAGGTGTGAAATCCTCCCCACAGAAATCTTCCATAGCAGTGGCAAATAATGCAGCACAAGGTAATGACAATGACACATTAGAGCTTCGTTTGAATGCATGCTGTGCTTTGAGCGTGATGCAGAATTCAACGGACAGCGATTCGAAGGGGGGAGAGCCTTGTTTGTGTTCACATTACATAATCCACTCGTCTTTGTTGTTTCCATTCTAGGCATTTTGTCCAAAGATGTTCTGCTTCTCCTAAAGTGCATTCAGGCTTATCTGGAGCTCAGAAGCCTAAGGCTTTGTTACAATAGTTATAAATAACTTAACTATAAAAAAAAATGATAGCTGAACAGGAAAACACTTCTTCAGTCATAAATAAATAGCTCATTTGTACCTAGGGAGAAGAAGAATAGCTTTCAAGGAGCTTTCACTTCAATTGCAGAATCATGACTTCCAGGTAGAAGCAATTGGAAGAAGGCTCTCTAAAACTAGATTCGTGCCATTTGTTGTTGAAAGCACATTGCTAAGATTTCCAAAATTGCTCTGGGATTTGAATACCTTGGTGGGTTTTTAGGTGTCCCACTTGGAATTAATCTGAAAGGAGCCCTTATAATACTAAGCATTTCCAGCTCCCTGAAAACCAGACTTCTCTGTCAACCATCTAGAAATGGAAGAACACAGAATTCTTGCCTAAGAGAAAATGAGTGGCAGCTGCAGATGGAGAAGCATATTCATGTGGGATAATTTAAGCCTTTGAAATACAATGGAGGTAAAGAAAAGAAATCTTGAAAAGTATCTTTTGAATTATCCAAGTAACAATTTTTGACCTATTGCCAACATTGATTTTGTGCTCAGAAGCTGATTTCAGATAAGGGCCTAACTACTGAAATACGGAAATCAGAAACTGTGCCATGTTTATGATGATACTGCCATGACTGTGTTTGATATCCCTTACACTGGTATGAAACTAAAACACTGATATAGCTTTTTCCAGAAATATGAATAAGCTATACCTACATAAGTACACAGAATCATAGAGTAGTTTGGGTTGGAGGGACCTTAAAGAACACCCAGTTCCAAACCCCTGCCATGGGCAGGGACACCTTCCACCAGGCCAGGTTACTCCAAGCCCCATCCATCCTGGCCTTGAACACTTCCAGGGATGAGGCAGCCACACATCCCATGAGTGTAATAATTTCAATTATGATGTTCAGCAATATAGTAACATCACAGTTGAAAGGCTGAAGTTTTGTGTGTTTACAGGACTTCACATATTAGCTTCAGACAGAGATAAAAACTATTCAAAAGGGTTTAACTTTCAAAAAGCAGGAAAAACCCCTCAATTCTGCACTCCCCAACATGTGCAGGTTTTGCAAGGACATTTTTCTGTTTCATGTCAGCAGAATTTTTTGGGTTTATGGGGAGAAAAAGGAAGAGATTCATGCAGCAGAGTTGAATTAGAGCCACAAATAAACATGGAGATTTTACTAAATTTTAGCTGAGGCTGGTTTTGTGCTAAATAATCTGCTTTGCTGATCTTTCAGATCATCATCCATGTTATATTGGAACATTTCCAAAACTCTTGAATAAACAGAGATATTTCCCCCCATTTTTCTGGTATTAATCTTGAAGAACACTATGAGTTTCCCCAGCATACAAGATTTCTAAGCAGCAGCAGAGAAACTGCCTGAATTGTCCAAAGCTCATGCTGAAATGCAGCATTTCTCTACTCTTGAATTCTTTTCAGTAGGTGTTGAAATCTTTTATAGCAAATTGCATTTTACATGTTAGAAACTTCACAAGAAGGTGTTAATATAATTGAGACATGATAAGTTTGACAGTTGGTGTCATTATATGAGTTTCACTCAGCAGTCTTCTGAAGCAAAAATAATTAAAAATCTGTTTCCTTAAGGAACGGAAGCTTATGGCTTTAATGGTGAAATGACTTCTTAATAACCCACTCTAATCCATAAAGTCCTTGTCCAGGTCCCAATACACAACATTTTAAAGTGGATTTCATGTAACTATTCTGATTCTCATATTTCTGGTATTATTTTTAAAATGGATCCTTTGTAGCAATAAGATTGTATTCTGTGGTTATATATTCTCCCTTATATTTATATTAAATTACAGATAGGAAAATATCTTACATTTACTTATTTGACACTTTAAATCTCTTTAATCTACTAAATAAATCTATTTAAATCTACTATTTGACATGATAGGCTGGGGTCCTTTCCTAAATTACCACTTTTATCATGACTTTTTGAAGATCAAGCCAAATAACAGAGAAAGACCTGGGGAGAGCCATGAACAGACCTTGGAGCAATGTTTGGAGAGTCTGGGAACAGGAGGCACTCTGAGTACCAATTAGATGATTCATTTCCTGCTGAAATTTTGGTCACCAACATGTGATTTAGTTGATCTGTAAATGTTAGGACTCCAGTTGCTAAAAAGGGTAGAAAGATTTTTTTTGTCTCTGTAAGGTCTATGAGGAGAAGTAAAAAAAAACAATTTATCAACAAACCCAAATGACACTAAAAATGTAAATACAAAAGGAGCTATATTTTAGACTCATCTTTGTTAATGTAGAATCAAATAGAGAACAAATCTTACCACTAAATATGTGGGAGTATTCTTGGAATATTTCATTAAAAAAAGATTCAGAGAGTTCCTTGCACCATCTCTCCATATTCCTTGCTGAAACATGAATAGAGCTGCCTAATTTGCCTCTCTATTTCTTCCTGCTTTCATTTTTGTAGACCATCTTTCTGAAAACAGCAGAAAGTTTTATGAATTCTAAATACAGAGGGAGTCTTTTATGCAGTCACACTGTTGGACAGGTATCATTGATTTTGCACCAAGATCCACCTGAAGATCAAACATGACAGAGTTACGGAGAAATCAGGAATGGACACAGGATTAGACCTTCTCCATAAACATTGCATTGTATAAATATTTTACAGCTACTAAAGGAATTCAGATTTTTTCAGACAAAACACCAGCCTTCACACAAACCTACTCTTCACCTAAACTCATCTCAGTGTCACTTAGCTGTTACTCTCACCTTGGGGGTCTCGTTCCTTGTTGATATGAATGAATCAGAATTTAAACATAAATGTTTGCATAAACAGACCTCCAATTGAGTGCTGCAGGCACATTTTAATCTTACAATCAATGATTTGTGTCCCACAGCCATCCCTGGCACCAAAGAGGGTGGGACCTGTATCACAAAGTTCTTCTTTCCACAGCCTGAGTCATGCAGAGAGGAGGATGCTCTCCTTGTGCACAAGTGCAGCTCAGGGGGGATGGAGACTGACAGGCCCAGTATATCCCTTGAAATTTGGCAGCATTTCTGCACTATTTACCACTTCATCCATTTTATGACTCTGCTTATCTTTCCGTGTGCTTGAAGACAAATGATCCCAGAAGAGTAAAACCCACATTCCATCCAGTCTGCTGTGCAGCCCATATGCCTTAGGTCAGGCTTTTCCACCTCACTTGGCCAGAAAATTCTGCTTCTCTAGGAACCCTCAGACCATGTCAGCCCTCCCCAAGTAACTCAAAATAGAGATTTGTGAATTTGCAGCTTAAGAGAAATAAAAGTACCAACTTCACACATTCTCAGTTTTGCAGTAGATAGCAAAAGGAGGAGAGAGGAGAAAGAGAGATTTGGATGCCAGGGTCTTCATTCAGGTCAGGCACCTGGTTGAAGGCAAGCTTGGGACAAGCAAGATGACTTAGGTGAAAGAAGAGATAGGTGGAAGAAAGCAGGAACAGGATTCTAGGCAGGCAGGGAGAGCTGAGTGATCAGATCTAGGACTGGTTTATAGAGGAGCATTGCTGTTATGTGCAGTGTGCTGAAAGAATGGCTTTGTAGGGCTGCAACAGCATTTGACAGGTTAATAACATGAGTTAATTGTCATTATTATGGCTTAAACAGTGGATTCCTTGAGCCTTACCCGCTTGATACCAACATTACCAGTCACTTAAAAGTCTCCTCTAAAAATGTTCACCTCCAGTATTTCAGATCCATGACAACTTTTCTGCTTCCTGCCACTTGTAATGCTGCTTGCATTCACATGACAGATCTTTCCAAATTCCACAAGGAACAAATCACCAATGACAGTGTGAAGGGGTTTGTGGGTTTGAGGAAGGTCAAGGAGTAAGATTTTCATCATAGTCAGCCTGTCCATGCTGGACTCCACACAGAAGATGTGTCTCTGGTGGTTCACAGACACCATCCTCAGGTTCCAGGCCTTGTCCCCATGGTCAATGACGCAGAACAGGCTGCCCAGAGAAATAGTAAATGCCCCATCCCTGGAAATGTTCAAGGCCAGGTTGGATCTTATTCCGAGCAACCTGGTCTAGTGGAAGGTGTCCCTGTCCATGGCAGGGGGCTGGAACTCAATGATCTTTAAGGTTCCTTCCAACCCAAACCATCCTATGATTGATTCTATGACTCGCTACAATCCACTTTATGTGCTTATCATTGCATCAGCTGCCTTTCACAGAGATAATTTTCAGTAACCATTCTCATGGCACTTTCAGCAACAGCTTTCCTGAGAGAACATTTTATGTTGACCCCCATATGAAGCAGTTTCACATATGACACCATGAGTGGCTCAGTCCTCTTGAAGGAATGTTCTCTTAATCCTCTAAGCTTCATGATCTACTCTGATTGCACAGCCTCAAAAGCTTTTCTTGTTTATTGGGGTTTAAAGCTATCTTTCCCAGACTTCCTATTTTTCAGCCAGACCTGAAGGGAAAGGAAAACCAGAGCACCGCTGGGAGAACTTGCTCTGTCATTGTGAAAATATGACAGATCCTCAAATTACAGTGGGGATAGTTGAAGCACAGTGGGGGGAAGGCCCATGTTACAACACTAGTAAATTAAATGTACTTTTGTAGCTTTTGTATCTTACACAACCCAGCAGGAATGACATGAGAAGAGATGACAGGCAAGCACATGCTTCAGCTAAGGAGAGGGGAAAGAAGGTGAGGAAGCAGGAGGTGGTGATAGAGCATGAATAGCTTCACAAGGCATCCCCAGACAATCAAGTTGACAGAAGGAGTGGGAGTTTGCAGGAAAACTTTCTGCAGTCTCATTAGATTGGGAGCAGGCTGATGAGAGCTCTAAATAACAGGTGCTTTATTTAACAAGGGAAAGTGAACATGAAAATGAAATGAAAAAAATTATTAGGGCTAAAGTTTCACCAGGAGTGTTGGAGGCTGAGGCTGTGACAGGGAAGAATGGTGTTCAGCCTCTTTCTGTCCCTTTGGATATCTGGAGGCTCATAGGCAGGAGGTCAGAAAGTCTCCTATGAACACCAGACTCCTCCTCCCTGCAGAATTCTGGTGATCCTTGCAAGGAGCTGAGTTTCCCACAGCTGTAGAGTTTTTGTGACTCTTCTGAGGAAGTCTTGATATTTCTTCTTCATCTTCCAAAAACATCAACACAACTCATTCACCAAAATAACTAGTAATACCACTCCCAGGAACAGAACACAATCTACCATCAAACCCAATTATACAAATTTGGTTTTGTTGTTTGAAAAGTAGGACCTGCCTATGAGAATTTTAGCTCTATGTAATTAACCAAGAAAATCCTTATCCAGTTTACAATGGAATTGTTTACAGACACAGCATAGCACAGGTATCCAACAATCACAGAAGATGTCCATCCATCACCAGTTTCTTTACTTTTCTCATGGCATCTTAATAAATGAGTAGCAGTCCTCTTTTCTTTATTCTTCCCTTTTTTCTTTTTTTTACTTCATATTTCCTTTCAACACAATATTAGTAAAAAAAATGTTCGTTCTCTTGTCTTCACTGGTGAGAATGAGAGGGATACATCACCATCTTAAAACTGCCAATGACTTTTTTTTTTTTTTTAAATGTTAAGCTAAGTCTGAAAGCATTTGAAAGCTTCTCCACTTGTTTTTCAATACTGCATGATGACTGCCTTGCCAAGAAGTGGGAATTAAGTTTTGCAGGAGACACTCTGCTCAGGAACAGCTGGTAGACTTGCAATTAGTTATATCTGGCCTTGCTATTTGATCATAGTAACTGGTTTTCCTGAAATTCTTGAAGGCAAAGGAAAGAAACTGGAGTCTGCTTTCCAGACTCCAGGGAAGCAGAGGTACAGTAAGATTTCAAAGTTGACAAGCATTACTTAGTCTTGTCCATGTCAGGATTCAGCTCCCACATCTACCAGGACTTTGAAGAAATCAAGACCTGCTACTTCACTCTGCAGCAAGTTACCACTTTGTGGCTGGATTTTTGTTTTATTTTGTGGAGAGAAAAAATTAGAGATAATTTTTCACTCAGTGAGTGTTTCACATAGATACATATCCTCCTATAGACCCATTTCAAAGTTCACCGCAGGGAAGTACTTTAAAATCCTGAAATTATTTAACTTTTTTCTTCCTATGTTACCCTTTTACATCCTTGCCTGAGGGTAGCACAGTTTCACTTGCCTTTTGTAGTCTGGTTTTGTCCATACACCACAAGATTCACAGGAATGTGGTGATTCATCTCCTCTGACTTTGGATCCTGTTGCTCAGTAGCTTTGGCTACCTGTGGCTCTCTTTGTAATCACTTCAGAGACCAGAGGGCTTTAAGGTACAATTCATTTGACCTATTTTAGACATTGGCTTTAGCATGAAATAAATGGCACTCCAGAAGTTCTCATTTCTCTCCAAAGTGAGCCTCGGGTGACCAGCACCACCCCAGCTGCCCATGGTGTGGCTGTCTAGGGCTGTGTTAAATCAGTCCCACCCATAAATCTCACTCAGGGCCTCGATCCACCAAAATCCACGGTGAGACTCCCTTAGGCTTTGGGTACAGTTCTACCCCATTTCATCTTTGAGAAGAAGTGGATGGGCTTGCAGATGTTTTAAACACACGGTGGGCTTTTACTCTCCCAATATTTAGGACAGCACCTTAAAGACTCATTAAATATCTGTATTGAGTTGCTCCTGTTCACTGACCTGTTTGAAATGAAAATTAAGTTAGCACGATAGGGTTGGAGATGTAACATTCTTCTGCAGGTCTGAAATTGTAGAGGTAATTGTTTTATTAAAATATTTGCTCTTTTGCTCCCTACAAGGTTTTTGATGGCCTGGAAGTCACTGTAGAGCATCATGCTAGCCGTTAGTGCTTTGATTTCCACAATGCCTTTCTTTATTTAATCGGCCTGAAATATTGATTAACATTTACAGATTCAATTCCAAGCACTTGCCAGGGGTTACAGAGAGCCAGAGAGAGCTGGTTGTGCCAGTCAGATTCCGAGGTGTAATGAAATCCCCTACTGTGCCTGTCAACTTATCCAGTGTACAGGTCATTTCCCACAAGGTCTGCCGTGTTGAAAGAAGCAGTTTTCACATGAAACATTTCATAGGCAAAGGGAAAATATGTCTCCAGTATTGTATGCTTTATCCCTTTGTCTAATATTGAATGGCCTCATTGCTTCACACAATTTTTGCCCCCAAAGCTTTCTAAGTCAATAGAAGAAGAATGTTTCAGGTGGGCAAAAGTCAAGACTCTCAGTGTAAATGCTTTATTACTGTTGTCAAGGAATTTCACAGTAACTAAGGCTAGAGATAGACAAGCCCCAAAAGGACTGGAATCTCAATCCATTTTAGTTAAGTATTGAATGATTCTTTTATTCTTCCAAATATTACAAAGCTCCCTTTGAAAGATACTTACATCTTTCTTCCAATAATGTCCTCTTTCTTAATTTGTTCCAAGAACACATCTTTCCTTCAAATTCAAACTCTCTTACCTATTTCAATCCAAGTCCAAATAGAATATATTCTATTCCATCCAAGCCTACATCTGATTTTCTTTTTTTTCAGGATCATGGTGCTTTTGTCTTCTTATCTCCTATAGAGAAAAGAAAGAATATGCAGAGAAATATTTCATTTTTTTAAGGTTCCAGTTTTGCTCCTGCTGTTAAATGTTAAATATCTGATTTCAAAAGGATTATTTTAAAGAAAGGTGTTTTGTTCTTTGAGTGACCATGATCTAATTTTAGATTGACTATAAAAATTGTCTTCAGGCCAAAAAAATCAATGTGAAGTTTCTGGCCCTGATCTTTAATGTGAGGCGATATTGTCTCAAGTTTAACATTTCTGAATGAGTACTGTTATTTGCCCTTAGATCTCTAACAAGGAGGGGAATGCAGGTATCCAAACTGCAGTGACCTGACCCGACCTCAAAATGATGGCTTTGATTTACATTTTTAGAGTAGACTTTAGCTGATTTCTTCACCAGCTTGAATTGTAATGGGACATTTGACACTGATGAATGGATGGATAGCACCACCAATGGATTCAAATTATTTTCTTCAGTTTTTGCTGAGTATATTGAAAGGAGAGGGAAAAAAATCCACCTGAGCATGATGCACTGGATATTTTAGATATCAATAGTACTGGCTCAAGAGGGATCAATTCCACTGGTTTAATTGAACATTTCTTGCAACCTAAATGTAATGGAAATTGGAAAAAGCAAAGGGACGTTCCATGAAAAATGGGTATGAGCAAAATCCCACCATTGGACGTTCCAAAGAAAGAGCATATTTTCTCCCTCAAGTATGATTTTATTTATTTGTCTGTTATTTAAAAGAAGTTTTGCTCTAAGTGGCAAACATGCAGTTCTGATAAACAGTTTACTACCACAGTCTGGTAGTAGTCTACAAGTTTCTATAGATCCACACCCAATTCTGCTACTAAGAAATTAATTATTGTCTGTAAAAACGTTTATTTTAGTCATTTTACTTCTATTTCTGCATTCTTCACTGAGAACAAGATGCTTCTAACAAGAGCTTTGCTGGAAATGGAAATGAAAGGGGATTTTTTTTCTGGTAGCCAGCACGCTTGAGGTTAACATACAAAATTCTAATGATCTGTGAGTGATGCCTAGGGTAGGATCCTGTTTAAGGTTAAATAACAGATATTTAAATATATGTGAGGTGAGTATTTAATGTCCTCATAGATATAGCTGACAGTCATTGTATCCAGAAAGCTATTTAGCTGACCAGCCATGAAGAGTAGAATTCAACTACTAAAACTTTCTGAAACTTGAATCTGGGGCCTTTTGAGATGCCTAAGGCATTCCTGCTGGTCTGACAAATATAACATAGGACTTATAGGAGGTGACATCATTGTGAAGCAGAAGATAGAGGCCAAGCAAGACAGAATCTAAAATTATACAAGGCTGTATTTAGGCAACAGGATGCTATCCTAGATAACTACTTCAGGGTGAGCTGATAATCTGAGCACCACAAATGTCACTGCTTTCAGTCATGGAGAGATCCTAGAAGATTTGTAACCTATACATAGTTTGGACAAACACGACATGGTCCTTGTAGGAGACATAAGCCCTACTGGAAATGGAAGTGAAAGCCGAGTGGGATCCACAAAGGAACCTCAAATTGCAACTGACACATTCATTTAGGCAAATTAACTGAGTTCTAGAACCCACTGAATTTTCACTACATGTTCTTTGACTATACCAGGAGCTTAGATGTGTTGACACCTGCAGGAAAACTATTCTGGGACTTGCATGTTTCCTCATATTAATATGAGATTGCTCAGAATACCCCACCTGATGTACTTATGGTCAGACTGGAAATAAGGAGTGGTTCACACAAAATTAATTAAGTTAGAAAAGACCCCTGAGATCATGGAGTTCAACCTATGACCAATCACTTTGTCACCCAGACCACGGCACTGAGTGCCGCATCTAGGTTTTCCTTGAACACCTCCAGGGATGGTGACTCCACCACCTCCCTGGACAGTTTATTCCAATGCTTAATCATCCTTTCTGTGAAGAAATTCTTCCTAATGCACAACTTAAACCTTTCCTGGCACACATGATCCACAAGTTGTGGATCCACAAGTCTACACTGCCCTCCAAATCAAGTTCCCCACAACTCAGATGATCTTCCTCTTTCTTCTAAGGTGGCTAAGACTCTCTTTTTTGTTTCTGCTTCCCAGTTCTCTGCTCTCCTCTAAATCTCAAAATTAGTTTCCTTAGAAAACTACACAATTCAGGGTGCAGTCGCACCTCCTCTTGATGGAAGAAGGATCAGTGACTCTGAAATCTTCCTCAGATTAATAGGATTTCTTGGAATGACCACATTTTTTGACCTGGGGGGCTGATATTTCAATACTGATATTGATTCTCTCTATATGAAGTAGTTAAATATGAATTAGCATGTGACGTGCAACGTAGATGTGACTTCCTCTTGGAGAATCCAATCTGTACCACGATGGAAGTCTCACGTTTTTTCTGTAGTCCATAGAAAATGTCATTTATGCCAGCGGAGGAAAGCAACAAGCACTTGAGGTGATTTCAGCACGCTCAATGGCATGGATGGACTTGCCCCTAACTGGATAGACAGGAGGATTCAGATCAGGGAAGAAGAAAAGTGAATATAAACATCTAATACCCTGAGCTTGTAGGTGAAAGACTAGACTCAAATACCCTTGCATTTCTGATTCAGGACTTCATTTTAAAAGGAAAACTCTGTGTTTCTAGATGAGGCAAACCTTTAATTTGACTTTTAACTAAAAAAAAAATCTCAGTTCAGATCAACTCAAGCATTGGTTTTTTTCTGAAAGGAGGTAAACAGAAAAAGCAATAACTAGCAGACCCCTAATGAAAAGAAGGTAAACTCAGATGAAATTGAATTTCCGCAGAATATCTGTGCCTAATTCCCGTCTCATTTTAACAATCTGGGTCGCAGCTATATTCTCCTGGCATTACCAAGCATTGTTTTCTGGTGGTGTCTTTGACACCATTCCATACCCAGCTCCATTCCTCAGAGCAGCTTTTCAGCTAATTTTCAGCTTGTCTAACTCCAGGTACAAACCTTTATTTTTAAAACTATTGCCACAATTTCTGCTTTCTTACATTTTCCTTTGCTTAGAAAAGGAAGGTCTGTTGACTCTAATTCAGCTTGACTAGGTTCATGAGCCTGGAACTTTATTTTTATACTTGTTTTCTTCAAGAAAATGCTGTGTTTGCCCTCTACATTGTGTTTCTTGATTCTTAACCATTTTACCGCTCTACTGCCAACATGAATGTAACCCCCTCCAGTTAAATCATTGTCTTTTTAGAGCAACTTTGTAGTATTAAAGACAAATCTGTAACACTTTCATCATGTTGACATAACAGCAACCCAAGATATCCCTGACTGCAGAAATGCTGGGGGCATGAATTTTAACATTTTGCTGTAGGCTAAATTGTAAAAAAACGACTTTAGCAGCTGTGATTGACCCTATCTGGTATAAATCAACTATGATGTATTTAAATTATTGTCTTTTAATTAGACGTACACTGGACTGGGGACAACGCTGAACACAATCAGGTGAAATCTCTGCTGCAACTCAGAATTAAAGTTATCATTTACATTTGTTGATCTCTGATTGTGACACCTTTCAGGAAGGTCTCCAATTTCTTTTTTCCTCATGCTGGTCACACTTTAAACTCCCTTTGTCTCTCTGCCCCCTTAGCAAAATGGTGCACTAACTTGTTGCTGGAGACATGAAATCTTCACATTTTCCTTGCAATCTTTTTAGCAACCTCCTCGTTCTCTGCATTTTGTGCATCTAATCATCACCTTTCTTTGATTAACTGTAAGTAAAACTTACAGGTGTTTTGGGGGATTGGTTTTGATGGAGTTTTTTTTAAGTTTCGGTGTAATCTAGCCAGAGCTTCAGAAACACAGATCCTACCAACTTCTGTGGTGGTGCTCTGTTCCTACATATAGTAAAGGCACATTTGAAAGTCTCCCTCTTGGGTGTCTGAAATAGCTCTTACACCACTGAAACTTAAATGGAAGTGAAGATGTAAAACAAATGCTGAACACCCACGGCTTCCTTCAGTTTTAGTGGTTATTGCAGGTGCTTTATCACTTCTAAAATTTGCACATTTTTACCCAATTTGGAAAGGCCAGCACATTTGCAAAAGTGCACTCTCAGCCCTGAAGAGTTTTGTGTTTCGATAAATGGGTTACCAAGGGAAAAGCAAGATGCAGACCTCGAGATAGTTGCTTAATTTGTGCCTTTTATCACAGGATCTCTTCATCTAATGCTTCGTGATAAATTCAATCATTGACCAGTTCCTAAAGCAGAAGAAGGGAATCTCTGTCTTCAGGAGAAGGCACAGTTTGAGATTTCTTTTTACACGACTTATGGTCACTTTACAGTGTGTAAGTGTGACATAATAAAAGAGTTTGACAAGTCTGCACCCTTTGAGCAGGGTAAAGCCACCCATGTTTGGCTTAGAAAGCTCTCTTATGGCTTTTCCATTGGCTTCCACCAAATTCCATTAAACAGTGAATCCTGGTGATGCCTTAAACAAGCTGGTAAAAATATGAAGCAGACACAGCAGTACAGGGAAAAGGGAATTTACCTCAGTTTAATAGGATCCTAGGTGCCCAGACTCATCAAAGGTGGAAAACACGCCATGGAGCGAAGAACGAGCCGGGGACTCCCGTACAACGCGTACCGGATTTTTATCGACTTCATAAAATTAGCATATCTACTTAAAATCCCCCAATAAGAAACTTAATAAATGAATAATTGCCCCCTATTCTAATGAACCCCCCCCCAAATGAGACTACAGCCTAGTTTACAAAAACATGTTCCAAGAGAGAGCAGGTTGGAGCCTCTAGTTCTGAGATAATATGAATATTTGGTCTTCCTCGCTTTGCAGGACCCCAAACTAAGCTAAATATCAGACTACAAGGGTTGTAAACATGTGGGGCTAAAGTACAAGGAGTATTTGCGCAGGGTACAAGGAGTGTGTATAGAGGGTAAGAGGGAAGGGAAAGGGTATAAAAATATATAAAAAGGGTATAAAAAGAAAATACAAAAATCAACGGCATCATTGGCGGGGATTTTAAAATCCCACGTAAATGGCTGTGGGTTCAAGTTCACAAAGACATCAATGCATTGACATTTAATTAAAACCTGATTTTTTTTAGAAACTCAATAAGCATTTAAATGCATTGTCTTTTATCTAGTTTCCCACACAACCAGGAAGTCAACCTAACATGCAAACGTTTCCAGTTATTTTAACAGATCAACACTCTCTCTTTTTCTTTTCTTTTACTTTTTTTCTTTTTTTTTTTTTCCCCTTGCAGTCCACATCTTGAAGCATATAGATTTTTGGACATACATCTTTTCAAAGCCAAGCAAAAAATATGAAAGTAATTTGCAGGGTTAAAATGAAGTTAGGAAAATCCCCAAAGGGCTCTTTCTTAATGGTAAATCTAGGCCTATTTTATAGTCAAGGGAAGAAAATCCTTCCTTGAAAAGGCATTTTCTAATTGAACATGAGCTAAACAGATCTTTGGGCTAGTTCTCTATTTTTCTCGTCTTATCTCAACAGAAGATTACACACATTATCAAAATTCTATTAAAGGGTCTTTATTGAAAAAAATGTTGGACTTATGGATATTAATAACATAACCTCCTCGAGCACCTGTTCACAACTAAAGGAAGGTCAGAAATTCAGGATCATCGAACGATCACCTATAGATTAAAAATATCTTAAATATAACATGTGGGACAGTTTAGCTTGTCTTTTAGCTTGTTGAGACTCCAATAACTCATATTTTCCAAGAGGAAATTATGTTTCAAAGAGCCACAAAACAGTTTTCCTGAAATGTTGAAATGAGAACCAGAAGCTTACGTAAAAAAAAATCCAAAATAAAAAAGACAAATATTATGGTACTGAGGATGAAATCTTGAGACATGAAAATACGGTGATCTGGACCTTTGTGATTACGGCTGCAGAGGAATGGTCTCATCTCCTTTTTCTCAGAACAAGGACTGAAGATCTCCGAGGGAAGATAGTGTCACAAAAAACCTGAAACAAGCCTACAAGTATGATTCCTTTGCCTCCACTGAGACTTCTGCACACCTTGAAAGGGGAGATTTGTGCTGTTCCTTTAAAATTGTATGCTAAAAAAATACTGCAGCAAAGGAGATTCTGATGATAATGTGTAATTTTAGTGAAAAATAAGTGCTTTCCTCAGAACTAAATAAAAAGTTGAAAAGCCCCCAAATTACTTCCTCAATACTAGCCGATATATGAACCAAAATTAAAATTTTTAGATCTCTATATCTGTTACATACTTGTTTTACTCAGCTATTCCAATGATCTGAAGCTCATGAGTGTGATAGGAAGCTGAAATTTCTTTACCAAGTGATATTATGTAGTCAAGAATTTACATTTTTTTAGGAAAGTTTATTTTTACTTGTTGCTAAAAAATTATGCTTTTCTTAAGAATTTATGAAAAATTATAAAACTTTTGAGGAAAGTGAACTTTTTTACCTAATTATAAACTAGAGAACTGAGGAAATATAGAAAGAACAAAGGATTGGAAGTGGGGGAGGAATTAGAAAACGGTACTTAAAATTTCATAATTTCTATACAGAATCTAATTCATTCTATCTTTGTCCTCCCCTTTTCAGACTTTTTTTCTTCCTAGTCATAGCTGGTAAGTAGCATAGTCCAAATTATAGATCATTTATATTGTATTAATATTCACCATTCCTTATTTTGACAAAACACTGATAAAAGTTGTTTGCTGAAGAAATACATTAATATTAATAAGTGAATAATGAGTTCACTTAAGACTTTCATTATCTGTACATTCATAAGTTTGAAAGATTAATACGATAGCTGAGCAAAAAATATTGCTAATTATTGTCTCAGCTCTATCACATGAACAGCACAGCTTTTCCTAGAGATGCACTAAAACCAGAAATCAAAATATCAGCCTTGGACTTAAGAGTAGAACTCAAACCCCACCTCAGATTCATTCTTAGCTGTAGCTTCACTCTTTATCATCCCGTAACTTTCTAAATATTTGCTGAAGGAGCTCTTGGGAGCTCTCATGTTTGTTACAAAAAACTGGCCATATTTATTCCAGTAAGGGAAAAACACTGCCCTCGCTGTAAACAAGAAGCAGCTGGACTGTGCTGATGAGCTCCAGTGAGAGCAGAGTTTATGCACATTTTTTTGTAGGTAGGCATTTGTGTATTGTCTGCTTCTCCAGCAGAGTTTTGTTTTGTCTTGGAGCTGATACTCCACACCAAGATACATGTAAATAGACTTCCCATGAGCGCCTGCAGAAAAAGTGATTGCAGCACATATCAAAACAGTCACAAAATTGCTAAGCTGCCCTAAAATTGGTCTGAGAACTAGTTGAGGACCAAAGAGCAGCTGGAGTGGGCAAGTGGTGGCCACCGAGGGCTGAGAGAACTCCCTTACTGGAGTCTGGGGTTGTTTGTTTCCAGGAGACACAGGAGAGCAAAGTCCACTCTAGGAATATTTTCTTATCATCTCGCTCATGCTCTGAAAATTGAATCACACGATTTTTTTTTTGCAGGAAGAAAGAAACAATTCCAAAACAAAACCTTCCACAAAAGAGTTTTAGTGTACATTTGAGGACAAAATTAATAAGACCAGCTCAGTCTTCAGTGCCAAGTCAGGAAGAAAATTTTCTTCGAGGTTTTGATGGAGTCTATTAGGGCCTCTTCATTATAAAACTTCCAGTGTTGTTCACAGTGGGAAACATGATTCCAAAGTAACTTGTCTGTCAGATTTGTTCTGGTTTAGCAACAGGAAGATTGAATCTTTAAATTAATATAGGAAGTTGAACAGTGGGAATGGCTGAAAGATGCTTTGCCTATTACAAGTTTATGCTTGTGAAATGTAAATCTTGATGTATTTTTGCTTTATTTGGACATATGTAATTGCTGGATCAGCTGGAAATTTGAGTTAGCACAGCTCAGGTCTGACTCACTCTCTTCAAATCTCTATCCATCATCTGTAAAAAGGAGATTTGTGCAACTATTGTCCTAACTTTCATGTCTTAGTTAAGTAGCAAGAGATCTGTGTCCATCTAATATTCTAAATAGTATTCTGAAATTATGAATGTATATATATATACGCATATATATACACACATATATATACACATATATATACGCATGTGCATATATACACATATATATATACACAAATAAGTCCTTTTAATTTCCTTGATGTGATATAGGCAGATTTTTCCCAGTTGGCCACATGACTGTTCCAGAGGGCAAGTTCCATCACCAAATAGGACGCTGACCATAAAGAAGATTATGGTCTGGTTTCCAGCCTGGGTGAAATGTTCTAATTTAAGCACTGTGAATACCTTCCAGTGTGATCACTTGTTAGGTGCAACATGCAGATTTAAGGTATTTTATTTTAAAGGATATTTTTTACCTTTTCTTTTCTGAGCTGAAGATAATATGAAGGTATTTCGAGATGAAGGCATTTATATTTCAAGGAACGAAACAAAGAGATACTGTAATGGCATATGTGAGCTACATTTACCCTGAGGCATTTACCATAAAGTTCAGGGTGTTTTTTAATTGCATCATTCTGACAGCTGTGAATAGGAAAGTGAACATATTGGTATTGTCGCTGGGAACTACCATTTGCATCTTTGGATTCATGTGGGAGAGGGAGCTTTAGGAAAGGTACCAGCATCTGTGTGCACACACAGAGGCACACACGGAGCCAGAGAGCTCCCTTGGATCCATTTCATTTGGAATTCAAGAGGGACAAAACAATTAAAGCAAATGCTGCCTTTTTTTTTTTTTTTTTTTTTAATAGGGAAAAAAGGGAGGGAACAAAGTTGGGAGAAGTAAGGAGCATGGTGAGAGAGAGACAGGGAGGAAGGGAAGGAAGTAGGCAAGCTGGCAGGTGAGTATGCAGAAAGGAGACAAATAGGAAAAAATAATATAAAAAGAAAAATAAAGAAAATTAAAGAAAGAGCGAAAGAAATAGGAAGGGAGGAAGGAAGGGAGGGAGGGAGGGAGAGCAGGAGAAAGAAAGAGAAAGAAAGAAAGAAAAAGAAAGAAAGAAAGAAAAAGAAAGAAGGAAAGAAGGAAAGAAGGAAGGAAGGAAGGAAAGAAAGAAAGAAAGAAAGAAAGAAAGAAAGAGAGAAAAGAAAGAAGGAAGGATCCAAAGGCTGCTTCTTTCTATGTGTTTGTCTGGAGGTGTACACACAGGTATGTTTGATGTGCAGACACAATTTAAAATGACCTTCTACAAATGTCCTGGTGCACAAAACAAGAAAAATCCATCACTTTAAATGTCTGGAAAAGTTCACTATGCTTTCTCTAGTCTCCGTGGAGCATCTTTAAGCAAAAGCATGGTAAATAATATATCAATTTTCTATCGCCACCTATGAGTGAAAATGTAGAACTGCAAATTATTCTTCTGTGCATAATAAGAGGAAAGAGATATGTCTGCTGTAGTTCAAATATTTCCAGACATATATTTTATGTCTGAGGCAAAACCAACTACAATAATTTGTTTCTGGAGGAAATAAGCCAATTTTCAGCATATTTAGGGTTTAGTAATTTATTTAGTTTTATTCATATTGTACATTTCAGGACTTATTTCAGTAGTTCTACTGCCATGTCCTAACTGAAGCCAAAATTTGGGTGGTCTGCAGTCCAAGATAAAGAGACTTCTGGTTTGAATGGTGCTTGCATGCAGAAACAAGGGTAGTCTCAACCACCTGTATCTACTTTGTATTTCTAGACTATGAGCTCTGACATAGACGTGGTGACTTAATGGCAACTGGTGCAAGAGGAGAGGAGGAAATAGGACAGAAACATGGATAGGAATTTGCCTAAATCAGCAACAGGGTCAAAGTGGAATAGACCAGAAAATCTGAGTGAATGTAAACTAGTGAGATATAGAGTGCTTGAACAATGGAGCTGAAAGAAGAGTCAGGATGTGCAGGATGACAGGATTAGGGAGGAAATGGGTGTGGCTGCTGAAAGGATGTCATTCCTAAGGTCACAGGGTAGAAAGGAATGAATCCTGTGAGATGGCAGCAGCAGGACTTGAGGAAGAGTAAAGCGAAGACAACACAGAATGTGTTGAGACACTTCCTTAGGATTCGGGAACTTTAGATATCCTATTTAGCAGAACCAAAATCTTCCTACGTGATTGGAAAAAGAAGAAAATAAAAAGAAAAATAGGATAACTCTGGTCCCAATTCATAGCAAGAGTCCTGGCAGGATTTGGTAAGTGAATGAAATATTGCAGCACAGAGATCTTTGAGTGACTCTCCCCAGGCTCCTGAGTAGTCATTGAGGAAAAGCACCTGTAGGCTGTGAATCACCTGTGTGCATTTGGCTGGATGAATTGCAGTTAAAAGGGGCTTATTTTGCTCCATTGTCTTTGAAGAGAGTCAAGGGTGCCCAGGGCACATGGAGTCATTCAGCTGCCTTCTCCTATGAATAGAGAGAAATGGGCATTTCCAGGGTGGGATTCATTCCAGCTATCCCAAGCACTTGTCTAAATTGCCTTCTGGAACTGCCTTTTATTTCTTTATTTTAAGAAAAATTCAGCCTGTTATTCCTGAGTGACTAACAGGCTTTGATAAGTCACACTTCCATGTCTGAAGTTAGGTGAGATGAATCCCACTCATGAAATCTGAATTCCTGATGAGTTCCTTCCCACCAGACTTTTAGTTGCCAAAGGTCTAGAGACCAGCAAGGCTCAAGATTTACATTACAACTGCCCTGGTTTTTTTTTTACCCTACCTGCCTCAGGTAGATTGAGAGCACCTTGGTGCTGTGAGGGCGTCTCTTGGTCACATCTCTCAGTGCACCATGGAGAGGTCCCTAAATGCTCATCATTTTGGCAGCTCAGGAGACATCACTGTGCCTCCAGCCCACAGCGTCCCTGTGCCCCAGTTCTTGGGGCAGAACTGCCTCATTTCACTGTAAGGTTTAACACATCGAAGTTGCTTGCAGGGAGGGAAGAAGATATGAAGGCAGAGGTCATAAATAAAATGACAGAGTGCAAAATGTTGAGGAGATCATCAAAGGACAAAGCAAAGTTGAAGTAGCAGCATCACAAAATTGCTATAATAAAGTGCAATTTAGGCATATGGTGAATTCTGAAACAAATCTTTCTATGTTTGTGTTGGCTCTGCCATGAAATATCTGTGTGATCCTCGGCAGGGCACAGAAATACTCTTGGGAAAGTCAGACACTCTTTGCTTATAGAGAATTAGCTAAAATAGAGCCTTCATATAACGAAAGTTTTATTTATCGTCTTTAACGCTGAAGACACAGAGAAAGCTTCCAAAAGGCAAAGAGCTTTGGCTTTGAACTGGATATTAGTGAGAAATTAATAATAAATCTTTACTGTGAGGGTGGTGAAGCCCTGGCACAGGTTGCCCAGAGAAGCTGTGGCTGCCCCGTCCCTGGAAGGTTGGACAGGGCTTGGAGCAGCCTGGGATAGAGGGTGGCATTCCTGCCTGTGGCAGTTGTGTTGAAATGAGATGACCTTTAAAGTCCCTCCCAAACCAAAGCCTTCCGTGATTCTTCAGTTTTCTGATTCCATGATTAGATCTAAGATCAATGGACTCTTCTGATCATTTTGCTTTGCTTTGCACTGTTTGAATGGAGGCACAAAACACGACTGTTTCGTTATGTGATGCCATAGCAAAGAAATCCAGAGTGGCTCCATTCAGAGGGGACCTTGGGAGGACAAGTGGCCCAATCCTCCTGCTCAAGCAGGGCCACCTGGAGCCAGTGGCCCAGGGCCGCGTCCAGGTGGCTTTTGAACTTCTCCAGGGTAGGAAATTACCTCTCTGGGCAACCTCTTCCAGTGCTTGGTCACCCTCTCAGTTACAAATTATTTCCTTATATCCAGAGGGAACATCCTGCATTTTGATTTTGTACCCATTGCCTCTGGTCCTGGCATTAGGCACTAAATGACAAATACAGTTTCTGAAAGAAATATACATTTTGAGATGATTTTTGTTTTCTTTACATAGGAAATAAGTAATTTTTCTGGATATTTTCTCTTTCTTACATTTAGAATTTCATATGAAATTAATATTTATCACAAACCTAATGAATATTCCCAGAATATTAAGGAAAAGTGCATTTTTTGAAAGCCTGTGTGGAGTGTATGAAATATTTATAATTTCATATTGATTTTGGTAGCTTTGCTGGTAAATATTTTAATTAGAGAATTTCACAAAAGAGATGAGCTAGAGAAGAACAAGGCAGTTTTTCAGCTTTTTTAAAATCCCTTTTTTGATGATCCCAAATATTTCTGATCAGCTGTGAGAGGCATGCATCAGGTTATAAAAATTGAAAGATGTGAGCAGTAAAAGGAAGACTGGTGCATTCTCCAGATGCTCATTTTTAAATGTAGTGGTAGCATATTTAGGACCTAATTTAAACAAATAATTTAAACATAAGAGTTTTAATTTTCATACTCTGCTGCTCTGTCCAAAAGTTTAGGAATCTAGGATTTGAGTTCAAAATAATTTTCAGAGATCTAGGGCTCATGACCCATGAGAAAAAAAAATTAAATTAACCCTATTGGACAATCAAGAATTTATCATTCCAGTAGCTATTTTTACTACTTAAAAAAGAAAAAAAATCTCTTACTTAAACCATTTTTTGGTATTAGATCTACTGTTAAAAATGTTCAATTAAAACTTGTGCAAGTCTCACAGTATTTCTACTTCACTGAAAATATAATGGAATATATTTAATTTGACTGAAAGGATGTTAAAGATATAATAAAAGACTTTGACAGGTTTCTCAGAGAGCAAATGAAATTTAAATATGCAGATCCTACAGGCAAAAAAAAAATGTTCTCAGAGATCTGATTAATACACTTTGGTTCAGCAAATATGGCTTTACCACTAATCCAGGTAAAATAAAAGCAATATATTAAATGATTAATCTGCAGTCTAAGATGGTTGTCCTCCGATTTTTAGGATAAAAAAGAATATGGGAAAAATCACACAAAACAGATGTAATGTCAATGAAGCCTAAAGTGAAGAACAGAAAATTCACATGACCCTGCAATAAAAGAGTAATAATTAGTCATTTGAATAGTTAAAATTGCTCTGGCTACTCATACCACATTTTTCATTTAGTCACTGTACACAATGTTAGATATGTGCTGCAAGCAGTATTTGCTGTGAATTGTATTTATGTCTTAATCCTTAATTTAATAAATCACCCCAAATAAAGGCAATGAATCTCAAGCTGAAAGAACAACTTAAAATTCAAATGTTTCTTTTTTAGCTTGGTACCAAAAAACCCCAGAAGTATATAGGGGAGAACAGGCTTGGAAAACAGACACAAGTCACTCCAAAAATTGTTTTAACCAATTTAATGCAGGGTACTCAGTGGGTGTTAATGGGTGGGACTGACTCTCCAGGATGAGGGCTCACTTGCAGTCTTTGGAACTGACTAGAATTAATTATAAAATTATTATCAAGCTGAGAATCCAAGGTTTGAAGGATAAATCACCAAAGCCATTAAATTTCCATTTTAAAAATGACACAAGGTCTGGTTTTCAGAGGTGGTTAGATGGCAATAGAAGCATATTACTCTTAGTTAAAATCTTTAAGAACCCCACAGCTCATATCTCCTAGGAAATTGCTTGTGTCCCTAATTTTCTCCTAGACACAAATAATACATAAACATCTAATTGTTTTCATTAATAGGACTTGATCTCTTAGAAACTTTTTGTTCCTTTGAAATATTACTTCAAACTCTCAGTTGACATGAATTTAATGATATGATGTTACTGATGCTCATGAGGCTCAAAATTTGCTTTTCTTTTTATTCCAACACGCCTAGCTGCAGGAGTCCTGTTATGCAAGAATCAATTTTTATTTAGTAAAAGATTAGCTTCTGCTTCTTGTCATCCACAAAAAAAGTACGAAAATTCAAAACAACAGTTAAGCAAGATGGAAAACAAATATAAATAATTCTGTAGTTCTGAAAATCTGATTTTTTTTCACACTGGACCCTGTCTTTCAGGAAGGGGACAAACTCATCATTTGCCGAAGGTTGAAGTTGTTGATACTGAGCTCCCCAATGTTCAAAGAGAAACCCACAGGTTGTTCTTCCACTGAATACCAAGGAGATCAGCATTATTGTGTCAATAAGGAATACAGCATGAATCAAACAGAATGTCTGCATGCTATAAATACCTTGAAATCAGCAGAAGTGCCATTCCAAAAATGGGAGACCCAGTTTTGCAGAAGTGAAATAAACAATTTTGCATGAATAGCCTGAAGGGAGATATGGGTTACAAAACCATCTTTCTCTGCTGCTTTCTCCTGGCTTTTCAGCTGGCTGGTGTTTTCTCTCTCCTTTCTCTCTCAGCTCTGACTCAGTTCACTTATTAAGTAAACAGCCTTCAGAGCAGCTTGTCTGAGGAACGCCATTCCATTAAGTAAAAATACAGAGCAAGAAGCTCTCGAGAAGCAATGATCAGAGATCTAAGAATACAAATGAACAAATGTACTTTCTGATTTAAATATGTTATTGTTATTAGCACCATTATTCATCTTCCAGTAGCTTCCGAACAAACGTCTCGCTGCTAAACTAAACTTTCACAGGCGTAAACATCTATTCTGCCCTAAATAACTTCCAGTGTAATTGAATGTTAGTAACATAAAACACTTATCAGGAAATGAGGCTGACTCACAGAGTCAACTCACTGTGTGACAGGTGGGTTCCAACCTATTTTTTTCAATTGAAAAAAATATGCTCTTTGTGTTGATATTGGGGGCTCTCGATGGCTTGTTGTTTTTAACACACCCTCTTGCAGTGATGGCTGCCAAAATACTTGTAATTCTTCATTCAGCTTAATGATCCTGTTTCCTAAGGGTCTTCAAAGCCTTTTTGCACAAAAAGAAGGGAAGGTCAACAAATCCCTCTGAATTCCCCTGCAAAGACCCATGTTGCTGCACAAAATGTGAAATTGGGAGCAGCAGTGGGGCTGAAATGGGTTTAAAATGCCAAGCCGGGGGGTTAGATTAGATATCAGCAGGAAATTGTGGTGAGGGTGAGGAAGCACTGCAGTTGCACTTTGCACTGCGAGTTTGTCCAGAGCAGCTGTGGCTGCCCCGTCCCTGGAAGTGTCCAAGGCCAGGATGGATGGGGTTTGGAGCAACCTGGGGTAGGGGAAGGTGTCCCTGCCCATAGCAGGAGTGGGAAGACATAATCCTTAAGGTCTCTGTCAATCCAAACAGTTCTTTGATTCTTTGATTCAATGTCAGTGGTGCCCTGTAGCAGCCAAAAGCTTTCCCAGGTCCCACTCAGCCCTGGGCTCACATCGTGGTTCTTTCCCACAGCCCACAGCAGGAATCGATTGTCTTTGCCACTCCAAGTTAACACATTCTTCTTATTGTCCAAGGCCAACAGAGCACTTTGGAAACTGAAAGCATTTCAAAACACGCCTGGAGCATCACTTTAGAAACAAGCAGACGCACAATATCCCTGTGAGGCAGAACAATGCTATTATACTAATTTCACAGATGGATAAACCTGAACACAGTAAGGTAAGGCCTAGATCCTGTTTGGTGCTGTGCTTTGATATTTTAGGGGATTAAGCAGTGCAGAGAGCCTTTTTTTACCCCAGCAGGAAAGCTGAAAGATGATCCATACAAGGAAATACAATAGGAGTGCAACTGCAAATGTATTTATGCACACAACATGCCCACAGAAGAGTTTGGCTCACCAGCTGCAGGGCTCCTCTTCTCTGCTGAGCTGCACAGGTAACAAGGATACCAATGAATATTTTCTCAACAAGCTGCTTACTTTTTTTTTTAAGTGAAATGAGTCCCATCTGCCTCAAAACACTTCCATGATCTCCAAGCTGGCATGAGATCAAGGCAGATGTTGCCTCTGCTCCACTCCTTTCACCCTCACCTCACCAGCAGGGCAGAGCTTGCCCAGAATGACCTTCCCCAAGCCCATGGAGAGCGCCCAGGTGTCCTCATGGCCATGCCCTGGTCCTACCCGGACCCTCCCCTGAATGTTAATGCTGATCTCCTCGCGTGTCCCCTGGAAGAGGCTGCACTTGGGCAGGGTGACAGATCTTTCTGCATCTGCTGGGCAAGAGCGTTGCTGAGTTTGAGCTCAGTTTTTCACTTTGCACAACATGAAATTTTTAATTGTCTAGTTGAGAGAGGGTGGCAGCTGACAATTGCTTTCTTCAGACTCACAGAGCTGATAATGCTCTGTTCGTGAAACTGGGGCTGTTAATGATTCGTAAGCTGATACTTCCTCACACTTGATTGTGCACAGTAGACTTCATAATTTGAGCTTGTCATTTTCATTTTTCGGGGGGGGAAACTACAACAAAACCTCTCCTTTTCATGGTAGACTTCTCTATAAGTGTGTAATTACATCCTGATGTTCCCTGTGATTTGTACCTTGTTCAGCCCATTTAAAGTCAATTTTAATACACTTTCACATTTTTTTTATTTTGTGAGGAAAAAAAAATAATTTTTTTCCCATGTGACACTGTGGGGGTACTGTTTTCTTATATATTAGTACTTTAAATCCATAAAAGATGCTCCAAAGAGCATTTACATCAGAGGGAATCTGTAACAATTCCTGTTCTGATAACTACTTCAAGAAGAAGGGATTTGTCATTTTTGCAGGTGACTGACTGTGGAAGCACTTCCTTATCCATCCCAGGTCCTCACCAGAGAGCTGGGAGAAGTCTCCTGCAAGGATTCTTCTGCATCTTGCAAAGCTTTAATAATCAGACCTCCAGTGTAAATGTAAAGGCTCTTTGCAAAATCATATAAACCATTCCAAATCTTGCATCTGCTAATGGCTGTGGCTTTGGCTACATTAATTAAGTGTCTGAAAGACAAAGTCTTCTGAGTATCTTATTAGGCTTTGAAGTTTTATGTTAAGACACATTATTGCTCGTAAAGATTATTTCTTGGTAATGCAAGCCTAAATATTTAAAATAGACTGTTGATTTTAGGTGTTTAAATTTTTTGGGTGACTGTGAAGTCGTGCTCTCTGAGAAACAGGATACTCTCAAGCATTTTTGTTTAGAGAATGCAAATTGATAATAATTTTGATACAATCTTCTCTATTATTACATTATAGACATCTGAAACCAGAACCATTTTAGAAACATATTTTCTAAACAATCTGTGAGGCAATCCCAATTAGAAGAGTACAGAGCCCCAAATGACCAGATTAAAACTTTTATTCCATGACTACAGAATGGAGACAAGGGAAAGCTCAGAGTCTGCCTTGGGTTTTCAGCTTGTGGTATCAGGGAATCAGACACAAAAGATGATTTCAGATGCCAAAGTTAAGAATATCAAAAGCTATGTAGTTAAATAACAAAATAACTAAATAACTAAATAACTAACTAAATAAATAAAATACAGATGTTTCATATATACAGTCATATTTATGGGTGAATTGAATTGTACTTTGTGCAATCATCCAAGATGTCCAGTTACAATAAATACAGAAAATTTGTTGTCTATAAGGAGCCAGATAAGCCTAGAGAAAAGGTTGTTTTCAATCACTTAATAGCATATTTACCTGACTTTCCATTCCTTTCAGGAATTGAGGCGCTTGGCACAACAGGAAAGGAGAGATTTTTCTCAGTGGCCTTAAATATATGCAGCCCAGCTTGTTACCTGCCAAAATTGGGAGTTTCAATTCTCTTAAACTTAGAAAATCTCCTACACACATTTTCCATTTCCTAAGGCACCTTTCCAAACTCAAGGCTATAAATCTGGCATACAGCTGACCAAAGAAAAAATGGTCATGAAGTCAGCACATAATATGGAGCCTGAATTTTTAACATGGTTGTTAAGAAATCTCTTCTGGGAGAGAGGCAACTGAATAGTAACTCTTGATAATGAAATAATTTCTGTATTATAACCAAGAACCCTGTAACATAGAAGATAACGGTATAAGATAGGTTAAAATGGTTTTGTATCTACGTGAGTGGTTTAGGAGAAGCTATGTAAAGAATTATCACAAAGGAGATCTAAGTGTACACATTTTCCTCCTGTTTTAGGAACCAAACAGGGAACTTCTTAGGTCTCACTCAAAATTCCTTGCCAGAAGTCATCCAAACCCTGTGAGAACTTTCCTTACACAATGATTCATATCCATATGTTTGCTGAGCCTCAGTGATATTCTCCATCTTCATTCCCTGGAAAAGAAACATTGAAAGAAAAAACAAAAAACAATCAGGATGGTGAGATCATGAACAATCTCTCTGCGGTACATAATTTGGAAGTCGTGTGACCATCATTATCATTAGAAAATCTGTATTAAATTCGTAACTAACTCCCTTCTCTGCTCCCTTCTCTGTCAATTTAATGCTTTCAGAAATCAGTCATGCAAATACCATTCAGATGATTTGATTTAGCAAATCTGATCTGCCCTGTTCTAGAGGTAAGCTGAAGAGTGATTTAAAAATCATAAGGACTGTAATCCCCATTTCTAACAGAATGCATTTCATTATACAGATGTAGTCAAATACTTTGCGACGTTTAATTCTTCCTAAACTTATCTCAGTTATTAAAAACACTGCAGTATTCCAGAGCAATTTTCCAATGTTCTATGCCTAAATTGCCATTTGCTGTGGCTGTTACACAATAAGGAAACAAACAGAATATTATCTCAATTTAAGGAACTCAAATTTATCTCACGTAGTTTTATCCATCTGAAAGTTAGACATCTGCCCTGGTTATCTGGGGTCTCTCAACAACCAAAGGAGAGAGACACATCACAAGAGCATGATTCATCCCTCCTATCTTAAATACCTATCTCACTCTGGAAGCTGATGTAGTTTTTCCTAACTGTTAAAAATGGATGTCTTATTTCCAATCTGAATCTGTCTAGTTTCAGCTCCCAGCTACTGGATCCTGACATGCTAGATTAGTGAGTTATTTACTGTAAAAAATATCTTCTCTCTGTGCATGAAGAGTGCAAATAATCTGCTCTTCAAAGAACTGAATAGATGGAGATTCCTAGTTTCCCACTATATGACATTGTGGTTGCTCTTCAAATAAAGTCTTGAGAGATAATATTTCTTATCACCCCAACTGACACAGCTGGAAAGAAATAGACAGGTTTCTGGGCACATAAACTCTTCTTTAGGTCTCGCTGAGTTCAAAGCTTCTCTATGAAAAGCAAATTTATTTTCATTTTTGAAAAACCATTTAACTTGACAAATTAAAGCTTTGCAAGGGAAGAAGCACTTCTTAGGCATAATTGGCACTCTAAGGTTTTAATTCCACAAAAAGCACCACAATAGTGAGCCAATTTGTCTTCTATTACCAGGAGTCTCTTTCCAGTGTGTACTCAGCAAATTCCGTACATAAATGTGATGATTTAAGATCACACTCCTGAAGTTGGCGGGAATCAATGGGATTGTTTCCACTAAATGACTTTCATTTAGGCCTTTTGGTTCAATTCTCCACACTCACACAGGATGAAAACTTCTATGGGCATTGAGCAGAAGTCATTAAGAAGCTGTGGTGTGCTTGTAGGAATAAAGTTCACATAAATGGTGAGAGAAAGCACACTGTTAATTTGCATTTTACTTTAAAACTCAAAGTGTATTCCAGAAACCCATGACCCTATTATCAAAGGCTAGAAGAAGATAATGAGATTCTAAATAAGGCTCTGAATAAATGAAGGTTTTCTCTCAATTATGAATGGATACATGCTTACTATTATAGAGGTGTTCTCATGTCACTTTTCTGAGGTCTTTGTCAAAACTTTCACTCTGTCAGATGAAGGTCAAGGGGACATTTTTATTTTCACAATTACAAGCTCACTGTGAAGAAAAGGTCCCTCATAAAAAATCCAATCCCTAAGCAAAGAGATTCCAGCAACTAAAGGAGACAACTTTAGAACATTTGACATTTTCACCCTTTTGGAAATATAGAACCATTACTCCATCCTTACTTTTCTAACAGATCTTAAATGAATGGATGAAATTAATACAGATATCTCAGGACACAAGAAATTAATGGGTAAAAGAATAAAATAAAGCTGCAGCTGTAATAAAAACAACTGCCAGCTTTCTTGTATTTAATGACAGATACAAAATTAATATAATGTTCTGAAAAATTCTCCTAGCTGGTTTTCCTTCTTTCTTTTATTCTCTAGATTTCACAACTTGATTTTAAAACAAAAAATACTGATTTCAGTAAAATACACAGGGAAACAACATTTCAGTGGTAACAAACTTTCTGGTATGAGATTTAAGAGATATTCCAAAGGCCTTCCCCAAGGCCATTAATATCTGATATATCCATTATAGCTGAGATATAATGATAAACAAAAGCATGAAGTTATTGTTAATTTAATTACAGTAATTAATACTCTAAGATACATTGTTGATAGCAAAAATGTTACAAGTGATTCAAGCTATCAGTTTAGTTTTGCTGTACAATACACAATATCTGACGCGTCACAAAATGCCAATCACTTCATCAATAATACTTCTGTCCAAATATCCATGTTACAAAATTAAATTGGATATTAAGCAGGAATATAATTCTGTCCCTGTAGTAAATAAATGTGTGAGACCTCTTTCCAATTTTGTCGTGGCATAAATAATATTATTGGCCCAGCTTCATTATTTCTGGAATCTACACTGGGTTTTCCCTGGGGCGCAGCAACTGAGACATGCTTGATTCTCTTTACGTGTCCTGTAACTTGTCAACAAGCTGAAGCAATTAGGACTTTTCTTTCCTGGTGGTCCGTGTGTGTGCTCTGAGTGATTGGTTTTATTTAAAGATGGACCAGATTTAACATTCTTCCTGGTGACAAGTTCCACAAACTGCAGGTCAATTCAAATCAGAGCCCAGTCACAATTAGTTTGGTCTATTTAGGGCATATTCTCGAGTGGAATTCTTGTGTTGTTTCGCAAACAGTTGCAAATGGAAATTGGTTGGTGGATTAAAACAGAAGTTCATAAGATTCTCATGAAGTACCCCCACTATAAATAAGGGTAGCGCTGAAAAATCAAGCTAGTCCTATTATACACAGTAGACATCTTTCCACCTGAATGCTCTTATCTTTTTTTTTTTTTTCATATAAGACAAACAAGAAAGATTCTCTGGATTTGGAAACAAGACTAACCCCTTCAAATCCACCAATTTGAAGAGAGAAAGAACAAGTCATTCATTTTCTATCCATTTTTTATTTAAAACTGTAACATTTTTATCTCTAGTGAAATATGCAGTTTTGTTTCATTGGCGGTTACAAAGCCCTTTTGTGCTGTTATCTTGTTCTTTATATTCACGTATCTTTCTTTTAGAAAGCTAACAAATGACAGATTTTTAAACTATCTCAAATGCTTTAGAACTCCTACACTATCAAGAACTTTAGTCACTTAAAGCTGTAAAAATTGGGAACTGTGATAGATGTTTTAAGTGTGCTCTTGCAACTTGAATTTCTGATTTTCAATAAAAATCCTATTCTCAGATCAAAATGGATTTGGCTGAATATAGTTTATTGTAGTTGGAAATCTATCTCAGTAGTTTCACAAAGCTTAGGTGAGACTGCTTAATCAGATTTTTAATTTTGAAACATGAAATAAAACCAAAACCAAAGTTTCAGTTATTCACATTATTTATTGAAATTCCAACTCAGATTTTTAATCATCATTATTAAACATGTATTTTATTTCTTAGTTCTACAGCTGAAGATCAACAACTTGTGAGTTCTCTTCTGTGATATTTGAATCCTCTCTGCCATACATTCAGTAGGAATTTTCCTTTTGACAACATTAAGCTGCGAGGGAACAAATAACACAGCATTTCAGTTTGCAACAGTTTGTGATCACCATTACTCACTCAAAGACAAGCCCCCAGGTTATGTGGTGTCTCAGGAAAATGTTTAGAAATCCCCAGAGTGTCATATTTTTATAATGGATATTCATGCAATTATTCATATTCTGTCAGATTTATTCTCACTCACAGTTTTTTTGCCACTTGTAGTAAGTTCTGTCTGCAGTACCTGACAGGACTGACTGAGCCAAGACCTTGATTTTCCTGGGAAGGCTCCAAGCTGAGGGACAGTTGCCAATTCACCCAAATAAGTTTGTCCAGCAGACAAGATAAGCACAGAGAGGTGAGGTGATTTGTCTGTGGGCAGAGGGTGTGTGAGTGCGCCGTGTGGGGTGTGGAGCTGGGAAGGGAACGGTGATGTCCAAAAGGGAGGGCAGGGCCAATGTGTTCTCCATTCTCATCAGCTGTGCTGCTCAAGGGGAATAGGAGAGAGAAAAAACACCCTTAAAGAGTGGGTTGGCTTAACTATACAATTTTGGGGACACCAAAAAAGGGTTCCCTTCCAAACAATGAACATAGATGGGGGGAAAAAGATACAAAGGGAAAAGAGAAATGCCCAGTGCGAAACACTGACAGCATCAAATGCAGCAAGAATCAGAGGATCATTGAGGTTATAAAAGGCTTCTAAGATCAGTGAGCCCAACCATTAACCCAGCACTGCCAGAAGTAAAGTTCAGGCAAAACTGACTCAGACATACTTAACCCATTCCAATAAATCTGATATCCCCAAAACCAATAAAACGGTGAACCAATCTCATCCACCATAAGAAAAAAATGCATCTGCATAGCAAATTATCATTACTTTCCAGTGGGACGCTGGTACAATATTCTGAAATATTAATTTCTAACAAATTAGATTTTTTAAAACCTACATGTGTAGGAAAATCTTTTTTTTTATATTTTTCTGAACTGAATTATTTACTGACTGTAGAACTTCTGCTTTTTTCATTTGGAAAATATCTTCTTTAAATATTTAGAAAAAAATATCTATAAACAGCATGCAGTTTTAATTACAATTTATACGCTTGCATTTTAATTGCCTTTTAAACTAATTTAGCTTGTTCTTAAAGTTAATTAAACTCATTGGGGGGAAAATGTTCCTTAATTCAGTTGTGAAAATGGAGCAGATGTGGAGATGTATTTGTGATTGTGTCTATCAGTCTGAACTTATAAGAACCCTTTTAATCTTAAACTCTTTAATAGACCTTAAAACAAAGTGTTTCCCACATGATCAGGGTGCCCTGTGCATTTTCTGCTTTCAACATTAAAATTATACGTGCACAGCACATTATTTTTTAATTAGTTTGTCCCTTCTAAAATTCATTAAAGCCAGATATGAGAGGATGCTTCGCTGACTGTATTGTTAGAAATTTGGGTCTTGGGGACTATTCACGGTAAGTTTCCAAACATTTAAGTAATTCGAATTCAAAATCAGGGCTTGATTTGAACAATTGTGACTTTTGCAATGAGCTTCTGGCATGCCAGGGAGTATTTTGGCAGTGAGAAGAGGGAATGCACATTCTCAGGAGAGGAAAATATTAGAAATACATATCAGTTGAATTAGAGGTCACTGTGGCACTGTAATTCAATCCTTGACATAGATTTGAAGTGTCCAAACTGATGTTCACAACAGTTCTGCTGTTGGAGAACTCATCATACGCTGGCTGCAATTCCTACAGAGTCCAGAGCTCTGTTAGTCCACGCTGAACTTGATATTAAACTAGTTTTAATTTACACCTGGTTCAGGTGCCTTTACTCCAGGCATAATTACAGTTGTCCACCCTGAAAATTAAATTGTTTGTTTAGAAAATGACATGGGAAAAGTTTAATTCCCAAATATTTGTTTCAGAAGGAAAGTTCCTTCCAACCAAATGACCCTACCAAGTTCCAGCTTTGATTCCTACCTTGCTGTGGTAGTAGGATGTGCATAGTAGTAACTACCAAAAATTGAAACTCATAGCTCATTTTCCATATAAAGAGGCTATGACCTCTTCATATTCCTTTCCTGAAAGAATTTATCTGCTAATAAAACCAAACTATATCCTCATTCTCCAGCCTGTTCATGAAAATGATCTAGTCAAGATTTCTGGTTGCAGGGATATGATATTACCTGATGCATATTAAAAAACCAGGGTATTGCAGACAATTGATCTCAGGATTGACACAGAACATTAAAATCATAAAATGAATCCAAGCCTTCAAAAGGGCCATCAAAATTATCAGAAGTGACTCCCCAGCAATGCCCATTAGCCCAGATCTTGAATGGTGTTTAACCAACATAAGCAAACAAAGGAGGATTTATTGTGAAGGCTAAGGGAGAACAATAGTCAGAGTTTCAGTCGCCTCAGAACAGAGTGCAAGACACCTAGAAATTCAGAAGGAAGAAAAAAAAAAGAAAGAATTTAGAGAAAGAAAACCAACCCTTTCATCCTCACTGTATCCAGCATCTGTGGGTCAGTGGTTCCGAGGTCACTGACATCGCCTTACAAGTTTTATAAAGAAAGCCTCGGTTAGCCCATGGTTCTGTTATTGCGGCAGAAACAAGCTCGCTGCTGGTTTGTTAACTTGTTTTGATTCTGCTCTACTCTTGTTTCATTGACGTACACCAGGCTGACATCCAGAGACACTCTTCTTGGGCAGTCATGTGTATCGGGCCCGGTACGCTCGCTGTCAGCTTGATAGAACCACTAAATGACTGTGCGCTGATCCAGAAGCAACCATTCCTCACACTGTGCAACTTGTTGGAGCTTTTATGCATACTATATAGTGTGTGACAGCTACTTTTGTGCATGTGTAGCTGCTCATTATATACACATTTAAATTCCTTTGCAGTAGCGCCTGCATGTATTTCACTTACAGATAAACTTTATGTTTTTCTCCTTTTGTCACGAGTCTTTATTTTGCATGCTCTCTGGATTTGAAAGGATTTTTTTTTACAAGCTTTTTCTTTACTGACCATCCGTGTTTGCGAGAACTATTTCATTAACTGGTGCAGCATATAAAAGTCATGGAATTAATCCGTTCTTTCACACCCAAAAGCAAATTGAAGTCGCCTCAATGCTTCAATAAAACTGATCTTGTACTTTTTAGATTACTGACCACAGAGATGTGTGCATGCTTGTTGGAGGAGCTGTACATTTCCACAGGAAATGTTCTTTTTTACCTCATTGTTGGCTCATTAGTCTTTCTTCCCCAGTGCTGCAGCTCAAATCCACAGGGAGAACCTCGATGGTATGTAGCTCCTTGTGAGGCAGCTAAACACAAGTGGGAGATTGATATGGGATATGTGGGATCCACTTAACCTCAAAGGAAGCAGGACCACATATTTCCTTGCCTGACAAAAAACTTTCAGCTGTCATGGATCACCTCAGTCACACTGTGCGTGTGAACAAGGAATCAGTTCCAAATTCTAACCTTTTATAAAGCTTACTGTAAATGTTTAGCTGCATTATGAATATTCCCCAATGGATTAGCACACTTGGTTTCCTGGTGACCCCCAGAAGGTAAATTAAAGGCTGTGTGTAGGGCTGTGAAAGTCTATAGCACAGTGTGAGAACATGAATTCCACTGTGTTGTGTCTATTTAGCAAAAGAGATCTCCAAGAATAACTGATAAAATCTTCCCATGTATCTTCACCAAAACCATGGATGCTACTGAATTATCAGACATATCCTTCTGGGAGTTTGGTGTCGCATTTAAACATCTAGGATCCTTCTACAGTCAATTAATCTATTAGTCTAATTTAATTTGGGAACTGTCCTGTGCAGGACCAGGAGCTGGACTTTGCTGATCCTTGTGGATCCCTCCCAGCTCACAATATTCTATGATTCTAATTTAAGCAACTTCTTGGGTATAAGAAAACAGTTTTTGTACCTCTAGAGGGATTTTCTCACATCCATTTACATTTCATAGTAAACTTAACTCAGAATTGTAGACTAAATACTCCCTGTTCACATTTTAATCTAGTTTTCAAGCCTTCTCTATGCTTTCCAAGATTTATAACTCCACCAGCACAATAAGATCAGCACAATAAAATCATTTCCTCAGGTCTCTAAACAGTGTTAAGGGTCTGGAATATATTAGTCCAAGGTGCCTTCATTTTGTTGTCATTGCAGACTTCTTTTGAATCTTCTGAGATTCCATGCTGCTGGCATCCACATTTACCCTTGGAAGAAAAGGCTGTCTTAACCTTGTTAATACGCAAGTCCCAGAGCATGAGCTGTCATGACTATGCAAGCAGTGAAATAACCACAAGGTCTCTGTAGAGTTTTAGATTATTCCCTATTTGCACATAGGTTAACTGTGATATGAAAGAGGAGAGGAAAAAATTATGCTGCACTGATTCCTAAAAAAGAGCTGGTAAGAGTCAGCGCATAATGTCACTCTTTATTAAAAGGCAAGAAATATAATTTCCTTCTGTCATCCTTTAGTGATTTCAGTGACGTTTTAGTTTTCCCTTCTTTTCAACTGCGGGTCACACAAGTTAAGAGCCAAGTCAGCAGTTCATGAAGTGCAATGGTTGGACCATTGCAAAGGGTAAACTTAAAGGGAGGGTTTAATCTCACCTGACTTCAGGTACTTACATCGAGCTCATTGTACTTACATTGTTCTCATTTCTAACGAGTGAGGAGAAAGGTTCTCAGAAGTTTATTTTAATCCTAAGACATGTTTTGTAATAAGCCATATAAACATCTTACAAGAATGTGGATTTGTGAAGAAATATTAAATGCAGTCTGGGTTCGAGTTCAGCTGTAGGTATAAGGCATCTAAACTAGCGGAAATTAATTCACCTTAAATAACTTAGAAGCAAAACAGAAGCAGCACAAATCAAGTCTTGTAAATCATTCAGAGAATAAACACAAGGCTTTGCTACATATCATCTCTGTTTGAATGGAGATAACCTAATGTCATTTGAACAGAAAATACCTGAACTAGCATTTTCAACAAGCTCATATTGCATAATGTATCCCAAGTCACATAGGAAATGTCAATATGTTTTCTCTCTCCATTAACTTTAGAAGGCAATTAGAGGACTAGTTTACACTAGGCAGATCACTTTTTGAAAGCTAGAAGTAAAAGAGATTAATTCTACCCTGTCTGTTTGCTCTGTGGATTTATTTTTTCCCCAAACCATGCTTGTGCTGTCAAGCAGTGTGCAGCCTGGCTAGATCTATACCTCTGACTGACACTTTTAAGAACATGTGGACAACAGAGTGCTCAAAAGGCCCAGGTTCTCCTGCATATGCAAGTGACTGGATCGTTAGAGCAGCCCTAATTCTGCACATTGTCTTTGTCCTGACAGCTCAGCACAGAGCTGGGCATCAAAGCCACTTCAGTATCGCCTGAGAGAGCGATCTGGAGGCACCAGCACTCCAGCACAGGGAGTTGTGCTCACCAATATAATTTCTCAGCTCTACGTTTCCTTACATTGAGCTGTGGATACTGAATTTTCACTTTTGCTAGGATAATTTTTGATTGACTCCATGGTATGATGAAAGCATTTTAATTCTGGAGAGTTTTGAATCAGCAAAAAGTGAATATCCAAGCACAAAAGATGTATTCTGTTTTATTCTGTTCTGCTTATTCCATCTGCATTGCTGCCTTTTGATGTGTGATAGCACAGCACCTTGAGCACTGTGTTGTACCACAAATTCTGGGATCAGTTTTGAGCCCTTCAAGGAACGCATTGAGGAGCCTGTCCAGAGAAGGGAAACTAAGCTGGGGAAGTTCCTGAAACTACTATTCATTTTGTCTCTTTTTTATATGGATAACAGGCAATCTTGGTTAGGAACAATTTTCGAGAAGATCAGTAATGGAAGAGTCACATCCCATATTCCAAATATAGTGGGTTTTATTAGTTTTAGAGAGAAAAGCCACCCACTTGTCTTTTAGCCACAATGTTTTGATTTAGGATGTCAATATTTGTCAGAACATGTTCCAGAGCTCATATAGAGGATTTCCATATGGAATACTGCTAGGATATTTTTTGTTATGATGGAGATTAGCTGCAGTGTATCAGTTACAATCCCAAATTAACCCAATTAGCAGGAAAATTATCTTAGTCCGGTGAGGGAGAATGTGTAAGGGCAAGAGAATAAAAGTTGGTTAATAACGAAGAATTAAATAAACTCACTTCCACCTAACATAAACTTAGTTTTACTTTGGAACAACCTGTTCATTTTAAGAAGTTGGTTCCAATGTTCCCATGCTGAATCAGACTACTTGTGATTTCTACTGAATCCAGACAAAAGCAATTTTTTACAGTTTATCATCACAATATTGATTCTGTCATATTTTCTCTGATACAAGATTGATGTGGATGTTGGAAACTGCTAAAGGGAATTCAAGATTATGTTATATTCCAGGGAGTGGTTTATAATATGTAGTGAAAATAACATTTTTTATTGTAGTGATTTAAAAACTTACCTTAACTTCTAGAGAGGGAAGTGATTCATATATGTGTGTATTTAGACAGAAACAGCTCTCTTGATTAATTTAAAGAGTGATAAATTAAATAACAGGGCCAGACCAAGGGAAAAATACCAAAAAGAAGTCGAATTAAATAAATTTGAAAATAATAAATGATGAGCAGATGAAGATATCATAGTATTTCATATACTCTCTACCACTAAATGCAGATGAGTATCAAAAATTATATAGAAACCTTAACTCTGATCAACACAGTTTTCCAATTTTTAGCTATGTAAAATTACTTAATAGACTTTAAAAGAGTTTTCAAGCATTATTAATTTCTTTCAACATTGTGTGCAATAGTTGTGGCTATAAATGTCATCATTTTAACAAATTCTCACAGGGCGTGTTGCATACACAATTCCAATACTGTCTATTGAATTACCACATTGCATAGGCATTGAATTAATACATTTATCATCAAGAGGCAACTACTTTAATATTTCTACTGTATAAAAATATGACTATCCTTTATCATCTTTAACTTCCTACAATTCTTCAGACTTGTGTTAAAATTGGTCTAAAAGGAAAGTTTCCAAAAGAAAACAAATAAAAATAGACCAAAGTTAATACTGAAAAAAACCACAGGTAATAAACCCTTCACAAATCTAGATTTTTTTGGTAAGATAATAGCTAGTGCAAAACTTAGGTGTATGAAAATGTTTCTTTCCATGGAAATACAAGTCAAATAAAATTCTTTATCTAGTGAACTGGAAAAGAAAATTTCTGCCAATGTTTAGAAACTTTCTCAGTAGCTCCACAGGTATAGATGTCTTCCATCAGTGAAATTGGCTTTCCAGCCTATGGGTTTTGTCCTTCCCCACACTCTTCTTGTTTGACTTGTTGGTAATGGTGCAGGTAATCCTTTTGTTACTTATAGGCATTCTTATCCTGAAAGTTCATACTGCAAATATTTTGCTCCATCTATATCATCTGTGTTTTTCAGTGTTTAACTAAGGCCCCAAGAGTGAAATCATATTTATGGTTGGTGGAGAAGGATAACCAGGGGGGATGCATGAGCTGTCCACAGGAACAACCTTAACTGATTATGCTCCAAGAAAGGGCATTTCAGTGCTATTTAAAACCAGATGAGAGGCCAGGACTTAGTGTGCTAAATACAGAAGTGAAGCAATGCTCTGAGGAAGCTGTGGCATGAAGCTCAACCATATTCCATTCCCAATTCTTCTGCTGGCCAGCCTTATCTCCTACTGCTTTGAACAGTCATAAAATCTAGAATAACCTGGAAGGGACCCACAAGGATTATTGAAATCCAGCTCCTGGACTTGCACAGGACAACCCCCAAGAATCACACCCTGCTCCTGAGAGCATTGCCCAACTGCTTCTTGAGCTCTGTCAGGGTTGGTTCTGGGACCACTTCCCTGGGAAGCTGTTCCAGCACCCAACCACCCTCTGGGTGAAGAGTCTTTTCTTAATATCTAATCAAACTCTCTTCTGACACAGCTTCATGCCATTACAAAGTTCTATGCCTTTAATGCGTTTATATGAATGATGATTTCTATCTTAAAACTCTTTTAGATTTATTTAATTATATAAAAAACCTGAAGCCATATGTGAGAAAGAAACATTATTAGCATACATGTTATTTTAAACTTCAAATGTGGTGGAACCGTAACTAGGAATTTCTTGGTTTTTAACAGAAATGCATGGTACATTAAAGGCATAAAACCTTCTTTCAGAAAGTTTACCAGGATTATATCAATGCAATGAATGATGAACACAAAACATTTTGCAAAAGATCCCAGTCATCATCTGGCTCCAAGATCAAACCTCTCTCGCTAAAAAAGTAATGAATGAGAACGGTTTCTTGTCCACACACCCTCTCAGAAGACCGAGTACATGCGGTGCCTTTAAACTGTACAATGCTGGTGGAGTGACAGATCTTGAAAGCCCATCTGCCCCAGTATTTCAGCTCCTGACACTTTTGTTTTGTGGGAGTCTATTCATAAATTTTTATTTGCTGACGCTTTTCATCATAAATGTCCAAAAGTAAAAGTGCATAATCATTTTCCCTTAAAAAAAAAAAAGCCCGATCGAAATCTAACTGAAGTCAATGGGAGCTTTTCTTCCTTTGACATCAATAGGCTTTGGATCAGATCCATACAATGCAATTTAGTGCAGCAGTTAAACATGTGCTAAAGTTCCATGGACTACAGAGAGGCTTTAGACACACTCTCAACAAATGCCCTCAATTTCCAGCTGTCGTGGGAAGAGAGCATTTGTTTGGTGGTTTTGGGAAGGAAGGAATAAGGCAAGGAGTATAATTGAAGTTGTTATAGTATCATAAAAACTTTTAATTAAAAACTAGCGAGTTTCTTACGGTGTTCACAAAAACTCAGAAGGTCACACACATAAGTGGGCCAGTAGGAATGTTTCTAAACAGCAAAAACTTATTTTTGCACAAGACCTGCTTCTCTTAAATAAGTACACATTTGTGTTTGCAATGTTCTGGAGCTGATATTTTGTTCTGTGCCCATATAACATGTGCAGAGATCTTACGGTGCAGAATACAAACTGTCAGCCTCAGTAAATCTGTGGAACTGGGCCTGACAGAGTAAATGTGTGTTAGAGTGCTAGAAGTTGGACGTGGTTATGTACAATACAACCCTTCATGTCCGAGAAGACATGTAAGACTGAAAATAAATAAAATTCCTTTTAGTGCATTAAAAAGCATCTAATTAGATAGTAAAGGTATAAACCTTAAAATTTGTTTTGTGGTGGTCTGAGCAGTCAAAATTTTTTTTGCAGCCAGCACTTACCTGGTCATGTGAGTAACTCTTTGTAGAAAAATCGAGAAATATGTGTGAATAATGATTACATAGTAGGTGTCAATGCCAAGACTGTGGATCCCCAAGACTCACAGATGCAATACCAGAGTGGGAACTGGGTATGCTCAGTCCCCGGACAATTTGGATGTCCATTCTGACTATCCAACACATAAGTACTTGCTCAGATGCTAAATCATGTGTTTCTCCTACATCACTTCTGCTGAAGAGAGCTTTCAACCTTCCCTGGAACACGTGCACCATGCAGCTCCATATTTTCATCTTTATATGATATTCCACTGGTCACTTCACTTATTCACTGTAGGAATTTAAGTTCTTTGGGCTTTGAACCCTGCTTTTCTCACTGTGTGGGTTTATAATGTTGACTGATCTCATTTATACAAAAGGTTATGTGCAAAGGGAAATTGCTGCTGTTTAGACAGAACTGCACCAGACAGTTCTGCAAAAAAGTAAAATGTTGAAATAGACGCCAAAGAGCAGTTGTTTTGAAGTGCCTAATAAACTGGTGTTTATTAAAGTTAAAACTCAAGAAATTTAATTCTGTTTCTTTCCCTTAGTATTTTAATTAAAGAAATCTCAATCTGTCCCTGGAAATCCCAAGCAGGAAAAAAATCAACCTTTTCTACAGACAAGTTTAAAGAAAACTTAGGAAAAACCCACTAACCTTTTGTGAAGTCTTAAAAAGGGGAGAGATTAAAAAATATGTGATCAATAACAAACAGTGTCTTCTGCGAGTCTTGCAACTCTTCTGCCTTTAACACAAAGGCACATTAACGAGCATACAAGCATGAACAAAAATATTATGGACTCTATTTGCCTTCAACTTCGGCCATGGAAAATTACAGCAGAGTATCTGACTCCCTGTTCGTTCCTTCTAAACTTGAAAATGGAAATTTAAGAAGTGGTTCTGTCACCAGTATAGCCCCTCCTTTCTGCTGGCATTTTTTTTACTTTTTTTCCCCCAAAATCATCACATCTTACATGGAATGCAAAGAGACAATCCAGACACAGTAAGAAAAGACTGAGCCACTGGAAGCTGGAAACCTAATTCCTAAAGAAGGCAGGGGAAAAAAAGCCTTTTGACAGTTTATTAGTCCCACAAAAAGGTATCAAGGGTCACCAACTCTTCCTGTTCTGCTAAAACATTTATAAGAGAGAATTCTGGAGAGATGTGCTCAGTTGATAACTTTTTGGATTTCTCCTGAAGATGCCTATGGCAAAAGACCTTTTTGTCCTGTGGTTTTTAACCCCAGCCAAAAGTCCAGCCTCACAAAACTGCTCACTCAGGTCCCTCGACACTGAGATGGGGGAGAGAATTGAAAGGGTAAAAGTGAGCAAACCCATGGTTTGAGGTATAGACAGTTTAATAGGTAAAGCAAAAGCCATGCACAAGCGGAGCAAAGCAAGGAATTCATTCCCCATTTCCCATGGGCAGTTTGGTGTTCAGCAATCCCCAGGAAAGGAGGGCTCCATCAAATGTACAGTGATTTGCGAAGGCAAATGCCCTCTATGCAAATGCCCCCCTGCTTCTCTTCCTCCCCACTCTTTTCTTTCTTTCCCTCCAAGATTTATGGAGTGCACATGACTCTGTATGGTCTGGGATATCCCTGGGATCAGCTGGGGTCAGCTGTTCCAGCTGTGTCCCCTCCCAGCTCCTAATGTACCCCAACATCCTCACTGGTGGAATGGGTGAGGAGCAGGCAAGGCCTTGGCTCTGTGCAAGCCCTGCTCAGCAATAATGAAAACATCACTGTATTATCAGCACAACTGCCAGCAGAAATCCAAAACACAGCCCCATGCTGGCTGCTGTGAAAAAAAATTAACTCTACATCAGCTAAAACCAGCACGACCACTACCCACCCCTAGGTCTAATGAATCACAGGGAACGTCACTTTACCTCCAAGTGTCCTCAGTCTCTAATGGTCCAGATGCAGAGTGGGACCTTTGGCATTTTTCACCAGCTTTATCACAGAGTTTGGAAATGCTGCTTCTTTCTCCCAGGACTTTCCAAACGGAATGCGTATTATCTGTGCAGACTGAAATGAAAAAAGAAATATTTCCTTCAGACCTTGATGGGAAGAAAAATGCAAGGATAAACCATTTATACAGAGGGCTATGCAGCACCCTGACATAGTCTTGTTCTTCTTCAAAAGTAATAAATATTCATTAACCATTAGTGAAATGCCTTCACAATCTAGTCGGCTTTGTTTTTCTTCTTGCAAAGCTATAGTAAAAGGACTCAGAATGTAATTTAGCTTATTAATATTCTTTATTTGTATTACAGTAGTAATCAAGGCCCAGTAATCACCCCGCTCTCACTGTGCTCTGACAAATGACCTTTATTTGGCTTGCACTGAAAAATATATCTGTAGCTGAGAGCAGCAGATGACCTAGTACAGCTTGAGAATAAGTACATATGGGAGCTGCTGCAAGCTCATCCTTCTCTGGAAGCGGAGTTCAGCACTGATGATCAGAATGGAAGACACCAATTTCACGTTATAGAAACTATTTTAAGTCCCCTGTCACCTCCTTTTTTTTTTTTTTCTTTTTGCTCTGCACTGTGATACGAACATTTTTGCTGAAGATTATCCCTAAATACATGTCTGTCTATCCAAAAGCAGAGGAGGTCAGATTCATGGATATTCACTTTGCCTGAAGAGTTTTTCACCTCAAGTTACTGCAAATTATGCCAAGCAGCGACTTAACCTCTGTTCCCCAGAGCTTAGACCACTGCCTGAAACTCTGTTACTCTGATTTTCCTTCCTTCACTTCTGCTTGCACTTTTCTCATGCCTTCTCTCCCACATCCCACTGAACAACAAAAAATTCTATGGAGATTAATTAAGTGATTTCTGCGCTTTTTCTAATTGTTGTTATTGCTGAGAAACTGAGCAGAGGTCTGAGGAAGTACATGGGCTGGTGGCTGAAGCAGAAAACCAGGTTTCAAGGGACTCAACTGAGTTTCTGGCTAACTGGAAATCTCCAACGTGTCACTGCTCATTAATTGTTCTCTGCCCTTATTCGCTCTCTGTAAAATGAAAACAAGGGAATGTCTTTCCTCCCTAAAGTTTGTTTATTGGTTTGTGATGAGACTTGTTATCTTTTCAGTTGTGGACACTTTATCATCTCCTGAAATTAGGCAAGCAAAAGTCCCCAGTAAAGGAAACAAAGTAGCTGGGGAAGATCATCATCTTAATTATGTGAATGTGCTTATTTAACCAGAGGAGGCTTTGGGAATCTACTATAGCAAAATTTGTATTAGATTATCCATGATTCTCAGCACTGAATGATTCTGATCTTGCTGATGTGTAACATAAAATTGGATTAAGGCTAATGCCAAGTATGTAGAAAGGTTCCATACAAGTAGAACAGGAAAAGATGGATTCCAGGAAATAAACAAACAAACAATAAAAGGGTGTTCAGCTCCCCTAATATGGAGGTTTGATGCCATTTAAAATGCCCTAAGGTGATTCAGTTAATCTCCTGCTGTCACCTCCTAAACACACTGTGCAGTTTAGCTCACCTAAAACTAGACACACAAAGGCAGGTCAGCTGAATATTTAATTTTCTAGGCTGTCATACTGAGTTGATCTACTCCAAAAGTGATGCAAGCAGACTCACCTTAGCAACATTTAGAAAGCCACATGTAGATACTTGCATTTACATTTCTTAGCCTGAAGATGAAATGTTGGAACAGATGTATTTTAAGTATGAAAGGCTTAAAAGTGATTCCTGTCTGAGAGAGGAGCTCACCAGAAAGTTTGATTCTGCTCCAACATGTCCTGTCCCTCCCAGTGACCCGAACCAAGCTCTGAGTTTATAATGGCATCTGAAGCCAGGAGATTCTCCAATAGCTCTAGGCTTGCACATGTCGTGCTGCTCTGCCTAATTGCTCAAGCAGCTGTACTTTTATGTCTTCCATACATTCTGAAAAGGTAATCTAATTGAACTTGGATTTTTACACAAAGAAACTAAGAAAACAATAAACTTCATTTTCAGAGAGGAGTAGACAGGTGCAGGAACAATAGACATCAGCAAACACATAAACAAAACCCCCTTCCACCATATTGGAATATAAAGAGAAACAAAAAACCCACTGATCCTGGCACAGGGAGCAAGGTTGTGATTAACCATTGAATTATTCATTGTTACTCTTGTTATGTCAGAGATTATGTGACGGTTAAGGAGAAGCAGAAGAAATAGAAAGTAAAATAGAATCAATACAGAATAGTTGATGGAAGAAAGATTAAGTATTACTTTGGTAAGTATTTATTGTTCGTGGCATGAGTCCTCAAATTTCAGAGCATAAGATGGACTTTGAGTAATGAGACTGTGGAAGTTGGGAACAAACTCAGAGAAAAGCTTTGACACTCAGGCTCCTGTACCATCTCATAGCTGACATTAATCAACAGCACATTCAAGATTTGCCACAAAGTCCATTGCTAAGAACAATAATTGAACAGTTTACAGCTAAAATGAAGTATATTTTCAAACTGCTTTTTTTTCTCTAACACCCAGAGCCCTTTAAACAAAAGGATATGTCTCATGGAAATGAGGAGAAAAACTCAGTATACAGCCTAAAGGAATCTCACTGTTTCTGGGCATTTGTTGTAGTCATCTACTGGGCTTAATGCACTGCTGAATTTTTCAAGTATTTAAGCTGCATAGCACCGCTGATTTTAGTACCTTTACTGCAGTGTTTTTCTAGTGCAAAATGGCAAATCAGTTTGCCTACATTTGCATATTCTTCTCTACCCTTTAAACTGGGTGTATCTTCAATTATTGCTGTCTGCTGATGGTATTTTAGACAGCCGGTAAGCTACCAAAAATGAAAAAATGGGTCAGGTAGATTCTGCACCTTAGCCCCTAAAACTGGCCATTTTTAGTGCTGTCTTCCAGGTCATCTCTACGTCATGCCAGAATCTTAAATAGACAATATAAATCTATCTTTCATACTTAATATAGTAAGTATATCTATTATACTTAATGTAATACTTAACATCTCTTTCTGGTTTTGGAAGTAGGGGTCATTTTTAGGTGGGAGAGGTGGTTTTGTGGCTTTGGGGATTTTTTTTTTTTTAAACATTTTATTATTTTGACTTGTTACAAGTTGCAAGAGACAGTGAGGGACATGAGTTCAACAGTCAGAATCTGTTCAGATTGCACTTGGACACTAAAGTACCTGTTCCTGCAAATTGACTAGATTAAGGGCTCAATTTCCATTTTAACCAAGAACATGGAATATTTATTTGTGGAAATACCCTTTGGCTTATCAGAAAGAACGTTAACAGGTGGCTTGATCTGAGAGTACCTAAAGAGCAGCTAGAAGAGAGCTCTTTAATCAAGTGGCCAGACACGAGCCAAGATCCAACAGCTAGGAATTGAAGATAAAATTAAATAGGAAATAAATACTGATTTTTATTCTGGAGGGTAATTAGCTGTTTTTTCTGTTGGTTATTAGATTACAGGAAGAAGTGTTTGATACAGGAACACAAGATTGCTGAAGCTGGAAAGGGCATTTGGAGAAAATCTTGTCCAACACCACTGCTCAAAGAGTCTTCTGTTTCAACTTGTTCTGGGCTGTATCCAGCTGGGACTTGAACATCCCCAAGGACAGGAACTTGCAAAATATTTCACCACCCATACAAAAAACCTGATTTTCATAAATTTACATTGAATTTTCTGTATCTGATTTTGTGGTCTCTGCCTGTTGTCACTGAGCATCACTCAGAAAGGTCCAGCTCTATCTTCTCTACTCCCACATCAGGTATTTCTACACATTGGTGAGATTCCTCTAAACTTCCTCTATCCAATTGAAGCCCTCTCACCCTCTCTCCATTTCCATCACTTCAGATTTTCCCATCAAGAATGAAGGTCTCTCCACTAGTGTCTCCTTAGATGTGCTCTAAAACCAAAAATATCAAGCTTAAATGCATGGATTATAAAGGGACATTTGTCATGCAGGAAGTCAGATAACTAGAATAAACCATTTTGCCATTAAAATCTTCAGATGAACACCTTAGCCTTTCAAAAAGAGCTACCTTCGTTGAAGGTACAGATGAGTTTTCTTTCTTCCTCAGAGAACTGTAATTTTCAGTCATAGGAGCAGAATTTCAGTCATAGGAATAGTATTTAATAGAATTAAAAAACCTGAATAATTTTCTGGGTAAAAAAACACCCACACAAATTTTTTTTGACCAATTATTAAACGACCTGTTAGGCTGTGGTGTACCCACATGTTCTCCTGTACAGTCAGTTGAAAATATCGTTATAGGCACTTGTTTCCCTTCTGGAGACAATGGCATTTTGGATTTCGTGGATCAGCAAAACGGCAGGAATTCCTAGACAATTATTGCCTTTACTTCCCTTTAGCAATGTGGCTGCAGCAGGACTGAACAGCTTGAGATGCTTTTCCAAATTATTTTCAAAATGTGGATATTTTTTTGACATGACTTATTTCTTTGCTTGAATAGACAATCACCTTAGGATCTATCACTTTTCTTGGCACATGGCTAATGCTGTTACATTTCTGATCTCCTGGGGGAATTTTTGTTAGGTTTTATAAGCCTTTCATTGGAAATCAATTTCTAGATTTAGTCCATCAGTACATTTTGCTGAATCTGTTACCTACCCCTCACACATGGTATTCTTCTGAAAACAGCCTGGGATTAATACAGAAACTAGATCACAGGGCTGCTTGCATGAATCTGCTTCAGGTAGATACCAACTGGGGCATTCAGTGGGAAAATCTCTTTGGGCGGTGTTTAACTGGCAGCTCTCTGGACGTGGGAAGGTAGACACCACCCTGAGGAGGAAGGCCATGCAGGGATGAAGTGTGGCTCTTCCTCACCCAAGTAATTCACCAACTTTGGCCTTGTCAGTTTTTTCCAAGGGATGGTGAAACCAGCTGTGGGGTCTGGGTGCTCCAGGACTGTCCTTAATGGGGACACAACCTGGACAAGAGATCAAGGAGGTGCAGGATGTTCTGGTTCCCACAGTCCATGTGGTGTTCAGGCATTCTCTGCCTCTGGATGTTCTCTGGCTGCCTCCAGGCTCACATTTCTCCGCATTATTTCTCCCCGTGGCTTTGAGTTGTCTCAGCGTAGAAGGGTCTTGAAGGCCTTTGTCTTTGCGCTGTTAGAAATTAACACATTGGGAAATGAATTACACCTCCCGCCAGCTAAATAAAAACACAGACTGATCTGAGAAAGTAATTTATTGATCTTTCTTCTGTTAAAGTAGATTTCAGGGTGCAAAATACTAACTCAGCTAAATCAATATCCCTTTCACTACCAAGCTGACTTTAAGATTGTGGGGATATTGTGAAGAGTGGAGTTTAATTTCAGGACATATCCCTCGGACACCACCTTAGTTAAAGCCACAGGACAGGTTTTGGGCAAACTGGGAGGGGGAAACTAACAGTGGTGTGTGGATCTTCCCCAACCAATTCATTGGGATCTCAGTGACATGTGAAGGCACAGCAAGGTATATTGCTGAAAGTTAAAATTGCTTCTAAGTACAAAGCAATTTTAAATCCCTAATTAAAGAGTGTACTTACAAATTTGGGTTTAATAACTTTTCCTTATCTGACTCCTCGACTGCTCTATATAAGCATAAGTTTACTGAATTTAGCAGTGTCTTGTTGGAAATCTGGCCCTCTTTTTGATAGCAAGGAAGTAGTTCTAAACATATCGATGCATAAAATGTCAGCTAGATATTAATTTATGCAAAATTTGCATTTTGAAATATGATTTTATAGGACCATTAAAAAAACCTTTAAAAATAATTTTAAAAGCATTATTTTAGCTATAGTAAGGGACTGTTGAGTATCAACTGTGATTCATATCTCACAGTGATGAGCAAGACTGTAAAATGTGAAGTAATACTGCAGTATTCCGCTGGAAAGGAGTCCAGCTAGAAGTGAGTAGATTCAAGAAGTTGTCACAGTGTTTTTTTTCCCCAGCAAATTATCCTACTATGCCTGAAAGAATTAAGAAAAGCAATCTAATCACCCTTTCTGTGTTATTCTTTCCTACTTCATGATTTAAAAATTCTCTGCTTTTTCTGTTTTGTTTTTTTTCCTCTCCTTCCCTGCAAGGAAAATTTAATGAGGCATATTTGCTTGTTTCCATGGTATTTCAAAGAAAGATTACTAGCTGAAAGCAAAGAAATATATAGAATAAAGCAGGGAAGAAATGCCTTGTCTTTAGTAACACATATAAACCTTACTTTCAGAATTAATTATATAGAAATACTTATTCTGTACTTGTAATAAGTGAAGACATGTCAGTCATTTCTTTTTTACTTTGCTGAAAGGTCTGATGTTATACAGAAAAAATTATTTGCTAGCCAGTATTTCTCTATTCTTTGGTCAGATATACATGTATTGCTTTAAAGAGCTTTTAAAAGCAGCCTTTGCTATTTGAGATATTTCATTACTAAGTGACAAATAGTATTCTGTTTGCACTATTTCACACTGCACAGGGCTATATTGTGCAGATTTCATTTATGTATTATGAAATCAAACTTTAAGACTGTGAATAACACCTGGCCAAGGTGGGCACCACCCAGGGAGACCCAAGCCCATAATTCCCTGTGTGCCCACTAAATTCCTTGTGTCTGGTATGGCAATGTTTGTACAAATGCAGACAGGAAAATGCAGTTATCATCAAATCCAGTTCTACTAAAAGCTCTCGTTCATGGTCAGAAAAAATTATCCTTCATTATTCTTATGCTAATAATTATTTGTTTAATTTTTAAAGGGCTCAGAAGTTCTAAGGATAGATAGGATCTCATCCTGCTGCCCTTGAAGTCAGTACCAAAATACCTATTCATTTCAGAGGTCCAAATTCAAAGACAGGTAAAACACTGAAATTAAATACAGATGCCAGCAACCGAACTTGAAGCAAGGATTCCATTTACTGCAACACCTAATGAAAAATACAGACAGGTGATGCATGAATAAAACAGAGGTTCTCCAAGAACCCATGACCTGTATAACCATGAGCAAACCACTAAAGATTGGATCTGTCACTTAAAATGACATACCTGGGGTAGGAGCTCCAGCTTTCTCTCTGGTCAACAGAAAAAGATCAGCAACTTCAGAGGACAATTTAATGCACCTGAGACAAGAACCTGCCTCATGACCAGAAGTTTAATTTAAATGCCTAAAGCTAGATGGGATGAACCAGGAAGAGCAAATACACTAAATAAATAGTAGTAGCAGTAGGGACAAAACTGCTGAGGGCTTTGCAAATCCTCTTGAAATCTAATGTGCCTTATTTCTTACCTTCAAATCGAGCTGGAGTTACTACAGCGTCTCCAGAGATTTGTTAATGCAACGTGCTTTGTTAGCACAAAGCAAAAAACCCCCATCTATTCAAAGAAGGTGGTGTGTTTTTGTTTTTTCCTTTTTTATTTCATTGCAATGTTAGGAATGGTATTTTCCAAAGTTCTGGTCTATTGTTTGAGGTTTTGTTAAACCTCTTCAAACTCTCTTTGAGCTACATGAAGTCACCCTCGCGGGTCAGTCCTTTGTTTGGGTTTCAGTGGGGGATCCGGCTGTCTTTGTGTAGATCCCGGCTTCAGCCACCAATTATCCAATTACAATAAAAAATGTTGATTCCTCTCGGCAACCGCTGATCAACTAGATCTAATCTTTAACAATTTTAATGGAATCACTGTGAATCAGACAAGAACACTTGCTTGCAAATTCAGTTTGAGGGTATGCTTATGTTATAAAAAGCCATAGGTCATAATATTGCCAGCTAAAGTATCTGATTTTACAGAGTATTGTTATTTCAACATTATCAAATGAAAAAATAAGGGCCATCTGCTCAGCATTTTAATGAAAACATACACATATTTCTTCTCACCTATGTTTAAAAAATAGTCACTTCATCTGCCATTTACCCATTTCCACAATCTTATAAAAATAATTTTTTTTTCCCCAATTCCAATTTCACCTAAAGGACAAGCAGGAATTATTATCTTCATTTTATAGGTGGGAGATTAATAAGCAGAAAAATGAAGTTGCAGACATTTTCCAGTAAAGAAAACTGGTCTCTCCTAAATTCCTCTATACTGCTTCACAGCTCAGGTTTAAATCAACTCCGTAATTAATCTAATTAATCGAGAATTTAGAACATGGGCATAAACAAACATTGTGAATTAAAAGACAAAGAAGGTAATATGCCATTCTTGCCTTCTCCACATTTTCTGAGTAACATTTCCCTATTTTTTCAGGAAAAAAATCTCAGTTCAACTAAAGTGTTAAAATATTATCCTATATATACTTCCAGCAAGCAACTTCTCGGCATGGGTTAGGCTCTACTTGGAAAACTATTGTCATCCAGGAGACAACCTGTAGTTTTAAATGACTAGGCTGTCAGTTCTTTAGCTCCCTGCACTTGCTTTTTCTGCTTTAGTGAATAGTAACAATTACACGACAAACAGCATGTTATTTCCAACTGTGGGTTTTTGACAGAAATCTTTGTGATACAAATATTGCAAACTTCCATTCATTTGCACGATTAAATTTTATGCAGATTTTTAAGAGCCTTAAGAAGATTTTAATAAAGCCTGCAGTCTCTAGAATTTGGAAGAAAACAGGGGAATCTTTTCAAAAGGATTTTTATTAAAATGAAACGCTTTAAATAGTGCAGATTTGGGATTTTTCTTTATTAGTTTTGCTAGATTTGTGTTGAGATTCACAAACAGTATATTTCATATCCTGGAAAGGGTGTTGTAAACAGTAAGGATTAAATATTAAGCAATTCTGCCCCAGAAAACATTTCTAAATCACATTTTTTCTGAATTTAACAATGAGCATGCAACATTATATCTAGTAAATAAACATGGAAACATTATAATTGGGTAAAGCTTGAATGTCATTTATGAAGGCTGCTAGAAGCCATAGACCCTACTCTGATTTGGCAGGAAGCACTTTTAAAATTCACCATAAGCATTTAATCTTTGAAGGACAAGTAGGGATTTAAATCATTCATCAGTGTCAGATTTGAAAGATGTGTACTTGGATTCCTTTCCTCCCCGTTCTGCCTTCTCTCCCAACTGGAACATGAGATGTACTGCAGGTGTCACTTTCTCCCAGCCCCCGACTGAGCCGCGGTCGCTCCGTGAGAGCCTCCATCATCCCTGGGTGCCATTCCCGGCATGAGGATCCCTCCCCAGCGTTTGGTGACATCCTAATTACCCTCTCCAAGTGCTGATGACATAAACAGCTGAGGAACGAGGCTGCACTGAGGATTTTGGTGAGGTTTTGCTTTTTGAAAAAGGAGAAATTGTTATCTTAATGTGGGGTTGTGCCCCCAGCCCATAAAGTCCAAGCCCCAGACTAGTTTTATAGCCCTGCTCAGTTTTTATTATATCTGCCCAAATTCCTCTCACTGAGAAGTCACCTTACATGAGAATTCATCCTTTATTTTTTTCTTTATTAATATATTTTATTTCTAAAGTCATTGTGAACAGTTCTAGTCTTTGCACTCATGGCAAAGTCTGCAGCTGTGATTTTTATGAACTGAAGTCTTTTATCTTGTGTTCTTTCTGCAATACAATTAATGACTATAACAACAACCAAAATGAATTTTTCATCAGGGTTAGACTCCTTATGAATATTTTTTTTTGCATTTATAGATATATTTTAACCAATAAAGAGAACTCACTGTACCTGTTGAAGCTGTTTGATTTCCACTAAAAAATTTTAACTTAATCCTGGTCTTTTCCGTATATACTCTTACACCAACAGATACCTGATATATTTTATAGTATCTGCATACTTATTAATGGTCTTATTTGAAATTAAACATTTGCTATCCTGACCACCTTTAGTGATGGTTTCCTAGCAACCAAACTACCTCAAATATTGATCCTTATAAGATGTCCTTTATCATTCAAGAGGTTAATTTTTTGTATACTTTCTAAGATAAAATTATTTTCTTTATATATATATTACTCAGTGTCTATAAAATGTCTTTATTAATTTTCTCAGTTTTTTAACAGTAAAAAGATAGGTTCAGAAAAGTATCCTAAAATCAACATAAACTCAATTATAAAAATAAAAAGAAGCTGTTGCACTTTGAAATATAAATCAACAATTTCAGTTATTGTTATTTTTTAATCCAGTTTCCATTAAAAAAATTTATGATGCCATCTCATCAAGTCTAGATGTCTCATACTAAGACTATAGTATTGAATATAGTATTGGCTATATTCAATACTACAGTCTATAAAAAAAATTGCTTCAAATGGAAATTAATGTTTCCACCACAAAAGCTAGTTTATTCTGGGTTGGAACTGAAAAACTCAAAACCTATGGCTTCCTCTAAAAAAACTCAACATCATCTCAAGTGTCATTGTGCAGGAAGCTGAAGCAGCAATATTTTGGTGCCTGGAATTTTCAGATTGTGGATGTAATTTTTCCCCATTTCTTTCTATTTTGTCAATTCTTTCCTTACTGGAAATCCTTGGTAAAAGTCAAAGAATTTTAAAGAACGATTTTTTTAGAATTTTTTTCCCCACAGAGGAAATAACAGAAAAAGAGGGGAAAAGACAGAGAAAGGAGAAGGGAAAAAATAAAGAAGAAAAGCAGTAAGAAAAATACTAAAGTCTTAAATTATAGTCAGAAAATTGAAATTATTTCTAGGGATTTTTTATAATTTGTGGGTACAACCAGACAGTTATTTCCAGTGTCTTCACTGTAATTAAAAAATTGACTACATTTAAATTTGCCTAAAATACACTAAGCTCCTGGCTGGGACACAGGTGTTCACGCACACAGACACAAGTAAAACAGATTTTTGAGAAACCCCTGCATTGCAATCCCCAACAGGTTTTGGGGTTTTTACTTCTTCAGTTCTGTGGGGGTAACTTATTAACACGACAGAACAGTGAAACAATCCTTGAGCCATGTCACAAAGTTTCATTCAAAATTTCATTCAAACTGCCATAAGTATATAGAGGAAAGGGATCATTTCAGTGGAAACTAGGAAATTTAGCAATCACCACAATAAACAATTTTTTTTCCATTTAATTCCTCTGTCAATGGAAAAACATCAACCAGCTCTAGTTGGACGTTAGCAGAATGGCTTTCTCAAACATTAAAATTCCTTCTCCTGTCCAGCATTGCAAACATCTTCTGTTATTTGAATGGGTTCAGATTTTTAGTCCATTATTATTCACACTTTTTTCATTAAAATTGCTACTTGAATGTTGGCCTGCTACAGTGGCTGCCCCCCCTTTTAATAGTGTTTATTTTCTATTACTTACGACTGTGCCCCTACTTAAGTAAAAATCATCTTCCAAAGAGCTCCCACTTCAAACCAGCAGAAAAAAGGGGGTACCTAGCTCTGATTAAAGAAGATTTCTCTGCTTTCATAGAGTCAAGTGAGCTCCTGCATAAAGCTTTTTGATAACTTCACAGAAAGAGCAAGGCACGGTGTACATTTCCCACCTGGAAGGCTGACATGCAAACCCCGTGGTTTGGTTGTGCAACAGAACCAAGAAAGATCCAAGGAAATTGTGGAGCAGAATAGGAGTGATTCCTTTTTGTTCCACATCTCAGGACTGCATTTCTGGTCCTGCCCAGAAAATTGGCTCACTGAGATCATGAAACCTGAAATCTGCTTGTGCCTGTAGAGCTCCTAAAGGCTCTGACTTTGGAGCAGATACCAGTAAGGAGGATCTAGAATTATTTAAATTCACAAATACCTTTTTAAGATCATTAATTCAAACCATAAACTCAGCACTGCCAAGGCCACCACTGAACCATGTTCCTAAGTGCCACGTTTACATGTATTTTATATGTTCCATTTGCCTGTCCCCCATTCTCCCAATTTCACTCCCAGTCTATTAATTCTTCCCCCTTCCATTTGAAAAAACATTTTCTGGGTTTATACTGCAGATCTCTTGATACTGGCTCCAGTCCTGTTCACTGGACCACTGCCTCTGCTCCCAGATGTAAAGGTTCCACCCAGAGAGTTCTAGGCAGTTGGGAGAATTCAGGTGCCTTACTTCATCTCTGTATTTCTGGGTGTTTTTCTGAACCCTTTGGTTCTGTGCCTATCTGGGATTCTTCTGCATTTATATCTCTAGCAAAAGGACACAGAAAGCATTAGACATTTCAAATTTTAATTAATGGAAATGTGCTCATGGTGCATAATCGGGCTGCTGGGTAAAATTAAATAAATGGACTTTATTTGGAGACAGAGCAGAGATCAAGAGATCAAGAAACCAGATTAGACTAGAAAAACTTCCATCAATTATCAGTTACTAAAATTAGCTTTGTCAAATGTCAATATGAAGCTTTTTTCCCTTGAGATCCAGCGCTAGTGCAACAGATTTATAAGATTAATCATCTTTGAACACTTTGTTGTTATTGTTGGATAAATTTCCTGTTCATTGTTTTATACATTAACAAGAATTTAATTCCAGCAAATTTTTCAGTAAAACAGGTGCTGTTTATTACTTTGCTTTTCTTTCCCAAGCTGCTGTTGGTTTCACAGTCAATGAGAACTATTAGTTTTAAAAGCTAAAAACCTTCATCAAATAATTGTGGCTAAGAAGACACCAGAACTGTGCAGAGCACATCCAAGTGCATCCATTCATTGGCTCACACTCTTGACTCTTACTGTAGAGATCTATATTTATGCATGTTCCCTGTTTTCTTACTTAGAAATCTATAAATTATATCCATATCTGTCAGTCTAACAAATGTTTTAGCCAATACACCAAAGGGAAATTTGACCAGTAGGAATTTAATGGTGAGTAGATATTGAAATGCACAGCGAGGAATACATTAACCATTTCTTTTTAATATTGACAACTGTTTTAAGCAACATACAGAGTTACAACTGAAAGGAAAGAATTGATATCTTCCTTTGTAATCACAAACTATTCACAAAGAAATACAGAATTAGGAAACTGAAGACACCAGTGGTTACCTCAGCAATTGACTGCATCATTTTGAGATCTTTCACATTAACATTTTCCCAAATTCAAGTACCAGCACGCACACTAACATGCAGAAAGATCAATATTTTATCTCCTACGATGACTGTAATTGCAAATCTGTGCCTCTGAATACAGAATCACTGCAGTTAAGTGCCAAAGACACTGAACCAGTACCCAAGAAACCTCCTATGCTTGTGAATTCTGCTAGGAGAGGTTATTCCAGAAGAACCAGGTAAAGAAAATTCAAAATGCTAGTTATGTTTTCAGGGGTATGAATCAAAATCTTTCCCACTTTTGGACTGATTGGAGTCACATTTAGATAGAGTAGACAATGGTAAATACTACTGTGGCTTAGGAAAAATGGTAGGGTCTTTATATTGACTAAAGTATGCTAAATTTTAAATAAATCTGAGCTGAATTCAAGAAGAATCAGTAATAAAAATGAACCCCCAGTGGTGGATGGCAACCGTATCTAAGAGCAATAACCCACATCCATTCAATTCATAGTAAAATGAAGGAATAACTGTAGTACACAGGCTTATATTTTTAGCAAGATAATCTGAAGTAAAGCTAGAGCAGATTTGCCTATAGGTAGAACAATCAGACTCTCCTGTTTCTGTCTACACCTAAAGTAGAGGTTACCAGTTAAAACGCCAGAATAGTAAAACCCTAAATTAAATGGGATTTTTAAGAGTTCATAAATAACAATATATATAAAATAGTATTCAATATGTATCATATGTAACAAATGTATCTCACCCCTTTCTAAAATTCATGACAGTAAGACTCTCCATGATGTTATGCTGAAACTAAATATGGTTTGCAAACAATTTCCTCTGACAGCAAACTGGTTCTATCAAAGCCACCCACTGTCTCACATTATTATTCAATTTAGCTACTTTAATTAGCTGGGCACTTTGCAGAACAAATAAATAATTCTTGGCCCAAGGATCTTGCCTAATAATTTTATGGGTAATGTAATGAGTGACAGCAAGTCAGAGTAGTAGAGAAAGAGAGGGCTGGGCTTGGGCCTTAAAGATATGCTGTGATTATCTAGTCTGAGTTCACAAACTGAGTGATGTGCAGGATGTGTATTCTTTTTGCTTTTTAGGAGAGAAGGCAGAATTCTGAACAGTAGTTTTTCTATGACTTTGCTACTGAGATTTTCATAGCTATCTCATTAAAAATCTGATAGTTTAGCATGCACAATATAAAGAAATGCTGTATGGCTGCCAAGTTTTCAAAATATATTCAAAAAAACTACCAGAAGGAAACCATAGAAACATTGCTGGCTGTATAACAGTCAAACAGAAGTCCATAAATAACTACTGAGAAGGAATAAAAAAAATCAGAATTTTTTTAGATGACTTATAAATTAATGATCAATTTAAAGTAATAGCTGTATACCACCTTTTTAGCTGCTTTCCTTTACATGGCATCTGATAAATGCAATGACTTTTTTTTCAAGATAACACACAAGGGTATCCACAAAGTGTTGAAATATGGAAAGCTCGGGGGGCACCTACATGGAGAAATCAATGCTCACTAAGTAAGGATGTGAAGTTACATTGAAGTACTCTGCACCAATTCTTAATTCAGACAGTGGCCTCTGCTACATCTCCCTCTATGTTCCTAAAGGAATTAAATTAGAGTCATGGCTGCCCTAATTTCCCCATGTGGTGAATGGGTAGAAAGAAGCATAAGAGGCAGATATTAAATGGACTGGGCTGTGCTGTTGAAATGGTTTTCTCTCTCTGCTACTCTTATAGGGGGAAACTAAACTGAACTCGCTTCGAAGAAACATACATTCCTTAAAATAGGAATACATTATTTTTATTTTTCAACAGGAAGATTCAATTCTGCCGAGGATGGGTTGCATCTCACCTGGCTTTAATGCAAGCCTTCTGGTTCCAAGGACAATAATTCTTCATCACAATTTTTCCTGTTATTTAATTCCAGTGTTAATGGCACCAGAGATCACAGTGCATGTTCTCTTCATATAATTTCTAAATTTTGTCTTTCCTGGTGGCATCTGTCAAGTGTGAGCGCATAGGTTCCTGTCATGATAGCTGAACTCTATCTGTTTTCTAGTATTAATTCTCACATTTCCCTTACATTCTTCCAGGTTCCCTCAGCCTTAGAATGGGATTTATCTCAATCTAATCATCTAAAAGTTAGACATGCAGTCAAAACCACTAAAGGCAGTCATGGAAGTGTCTTCTGTACTCAAGGAGAGAGGCAGGCAGAAAAATTCTGAAATCATACAGTACTTTAGGCACAGGGAACTACTGTGCCTCATCTAGTCTAACCCCCATGCCCAAGGCAGCGTTAATTTTGACACTAGATAAAGTTGCCTGGAATATTTTCCAGATGAGTTACAAAAATTTCCAAGAATGGAGATTCCATAAACCCATCCAACCTGTTCCAATGCATAGCCATTCTTTTCCTGCAATTTCTGCAATTCTTTCTCCCCATGCACCCAAAAATATCACCCTTTTGTCCACATCATGTGCCACTGTCCTTTAGCATGGAGAGTTGCTTTTGTTCCAAGTGACTCTATGAAATATCAGCACTCACATCTTGCTTTAGCAGAGTGAAGGTGATTTGCCAGTGAGCTGTGAAGGTTTTCTTTTTCTCTCCTTCACTTGGGCTAACATGACTATTGTGGTTTGTCATGAGTGTCTAGATTGTGGTTAGATGTGGAAATACAGTAATAGATGCTTTCACGCAAAGATGGAAGGTTGTGACACCAGTGTCAAACCAACTATTTCAGCATTCCCCTGCAATGCATCAAAATGTCAAAATAGTGACAGAAGTTGAAAAGCATCTCTAACAGGGGAGAACCCTTAACACACCTTCCAAAGAAAGAAAAAGGCAAGGCAGTTGCAGTTGTATTCTGAAACTGAGTGTCCTCTTAATGATACAGCACGGGTTCTGGTAATCTCTGTTTGAGGAAGGCAATTGGTTGGGCGTGAAATCAGGTGTAAACTGCACATTTCTTTGTGTACAATCATCAGTGGATGAGAAATATCTGAGATAATTAACAATTATATCATTTAAGCAAAATGTAAGAGAGTTATGGAAGGGGAAAATATTCTGGCAGAACAGAATGGAATTAAGTATTTGACAGATTCAAGGATATTGCTAAAATCAAACACTTGCTAAAAGTTTAGTCATCTTTTGGGGATCTAAAGTATCTGTAATTTTGCTATACTTTGTTTATACCCTGGTAGCACATCTACGGCCCAATGTGCCAGCTGAAAAGCACATAATAATAATTAATCCTTGCACTACAGAATTTGCAGCACAATTAGCTATGATGAGCGAAGAATTGGAGACTTGCTTTGGGGATATGTAATCTTACTTGGGACTAAAACAAGATTTGCCCCAAGTTACACCTACAGTCATTAAGACACAAAGAATCAAATAATCTGCTCAAGTCTGCAGAACAGATGCAGCAATTCTAGGAACTGATCAAATATTTCTCAGTCCTATAATGTGCTTCAAAATGACTGTCATTTCCTACTTCTTCTTTTAATAATTATGTGAATAGTGAAGGGCAAAAAGCTGGATTTCTTTTTTGCTAAACATTTAGATGAAAAAAGAAGCCTTGAGATGCTTGTTCCCTCAGGAGAGGTTTTCTACCTGGACTGCTGAGGTACCACAATGCATAGCTGAATAAACCAGGATAGTAAGGAGTGAATTCAGTTTTTTAAGTCCTAACCCATGGCTGAAGCTGTTTTAATCTTGCTTTGGGAATTTAAATCTGTAGGTCTATATTTAAACCCCTATTAGCTTTCAGTTTAATGAGGGTCTGAATAACACCTCTTAGTTTTACTCAGTTTTCTTCACATGTCAGTATAGAAGTCAGAGAATTATTTCAGTAGAAATGAAGTCAGTGTTCTTTATTGATGAAATCAAAGTTATTTTTTTGTCTTCTTTCACAAAACATTGCCTGGAAGAAACAACCATCTAAGAAAAGATGCAAAAACTCCATTAATTAGGCCATTTTTAGTTTACATTCTTAATATAACAATGCTGATTTTAAAATAATTTCTTAATGTTATTTTCCAATTTAATAAGGTTATGTTAGTTAACAGCAATTAGTTCCATCACACTTATGTCACCATTTACTTATTAAGGTTGAATACTGAGTTATATTATTATAGCAACACTGAAGTTCACTGCTGCCCAAAATCAGTTCCACCAAAGAGTTAAAACCTCCTTTTTAAAATAGAATTATCCCATCTTCATTCTCTTCTTTAACTAAGAAAAAAGGTTCATCATAGCCATGCTGTTAACAGGATGATTACTAGGCCAATTCATCACCATAATCCACTTATCCCAAGAAAACTTCTTAGGCCTACAGATTTTCTGGTGGCATTTCTGAAAAACTGAAATAGATCAGTAAGGTGAACAAGTGACTGTCTGAAAACAGTCTGTCAAAGGTTATGGAAATTCTGATTACATTCAGTAGGGGAGGGATGTTTAGGCAGCTACCAAGACTTACCTGACACTACTCAAATATGATATATGTAGCTTTGGGTACCTGTTCCCTACAATCAGTTTTCCTAAATATGGAACAGTTTTCAATGCCAGAGCCTTTAAAATTCAATCACTTTCTTCTTCTTTTTTTTTTTTTTTTTTTTTTTTGAGTTGCAACTTCGCCCAGTTCTCTGTTGAGAGATTTTATATTTAAAATGCAAGTGTTGCTGGAAAATGTTATTTGCGTTTGGTGGTATTTGACTTTTACAGCCACACAGGAGAGGAATCAAACACTTTCTTCTTGTAAGAGCAAGGTTCTTTTGGACACATCAGGGGATGATTCACTCTGCAACCATCTTCTATGACCGAAAATATCAAAGGTCTGTTTTAAAAAGAGGCCAAAGTGCTTTGTCTATTTCAGAGCCAAAAACTACTGTGAGATTAATTTTCTTCTATAAAGGTACAAAGTTCATATTGCTAAAATTAGCAATTGTTTCACCTGAGCCTCTTCTCTATGGTCCTATTCAAAGCAGTATTGTTTAGTGTTTCAGTGCCTGCTGCTTAAAATGTAATGTTCCCCATTTACTGTGTCAAAAAGCTTTAGCTAATTATTCTCATAGCAAGGATAATCATATCAATTATGATTCTTTAAAAAGAATGGTGGAAACAAAGAAGTGGAGATAAGATTTAACAATGACAAGACAAATTGGGGAGGCAGGGGAATCTTAATGTTGAAAACCTCCAGTGCTTTCTTTTTTACACAAAATGATAAAATTGCAGCTTTTTGAGAGAGACAAGTTATTACCATACAATCTGTGGAATTATGGATTATTTTGACAAGGTTCCTGTTGGTTTGGAATGAAGATCATGGGTGTCCCTCCAGCTTCAAAATCTAAGGCATATGACATAAAGCAAGATCTAATATTTGTACCCTTATCTCCCTTGGGCTGACAGGCACTGGAATTTTAGTGGCATAGTCCTGAAGGGAGCAGTCCACCCTTCCCAAGGCCTTTTTTCTCAGGTCTATGGATGCTCTATGGATGGCCTACGAAGAGAAGCAGATGGCCACAGGATTGATTATGTCAAATATCTATCTCCATTGATTACCTCAGGAAGACAAGTATTGCTAAAGGACCTTTCAAACCATCCTAGTTAAATCTGTTTGTCTTTATTGGTGTATTGAGCACACAGGGTTTTGCATCCAGCTGGGATACAGGTAGGGCATCCTTGTTTTTAAGGAAAATTCTAAAAGGAGCAGATCTGAAACTCAGGAAGAAAATTGAAGCAACAATAAGACCTGTGTCCCCAGCAGAGGTAAATAACCAAAAATTGGAAGATATATGTCTTGGTGAAGAACTCTTGTTTCCCACATCAAAAAGACCACAATAGGGTGTGGGACACCATCAGGAAGGAATACTCTGTGATCCTGCTGAAAACGACTCTTTATAATGGTAGAAAATCAAGGAACAAGGAGACAGTGAGGAATTTTTCTCCTTTTGCCTCCCTGCCAGACCAAACTGAGAATCTTCTGACTTTTCAACTCAGTCAGCAGTCTGCTCCTGCAGCTATTACCTCAGGAGCAGATAGGAAGCCTGAGTGTAATGACTTTTATCACTTACTTGTGGGTATTGTTAATCACTTTGAATGTCTTTGCGACACATTTAAATTTCTCTAAATGTAGTGACAGCTTTGGACAGAAAATCACAAGGCCCTTGGTTCTGATCCAGATCACAGAGATAGTCTGAGCATACCCACTGTCACTTAAAATTGAAGAACAGCCTCGTGCAATTGTCCTCTTGTGCCCGACAAATTCAAAGCCACAGATTGAGTTCAAACAACAGTTGCCCTGCTCCACAAGCTCTGATAATGAAGACACCATGAAAGTTTTTTGGCACAAAGGAAAACAAATCAATATACACATCAGGACACTACAACAGATAAAATTTAGCTCTATTATGACCAGGTATTCAAGCATTCTTGGAGAAATTGAATCTGTCTGCTGCTATTTCTGCCGTGATTGCTTTAAGCTGTTCTCTTATCCAACTCCCCAACAGTTTATCAAGCAGAAGACGTCATCTGGATGCTAAGGAGACATTTCACCATCAGGCTGAGGGGTGGTTCTCTCTGAGAGGTGTAAAAGGCACTGAGAGATGGGAAGAGCATAAAATCTTTACAACTCTTCCTCTCCCCTATTTCAGAATCCTTTTCTGAAATGTAGCCTCTGTATCCACCAGGCAATCTTTATATTGAGAAAAATTTATACCAAGGTGAGAGAAAGAAGTGGACAGCATGAAAAGAAAACCTGGGAGAATAAAAGTTTAGAAAGACCTTGAGGAGGCCATCAGAAAGTTTGATTTTTGCTTAGCAAGATTTAACTGAAACATTGTTATGTGGGGCCCCCTTACCCTTACAAAAACTGTGGTTTTCCCATAGCACAAGGGAATAAACTCCTGCTCATAAACTGCTCCAGGCTGCCAATTACTGTCAGGGTGTTCCCCATTCCCACACTGTTACTGGTGTTGTTTTGTGTCCAGAAGTTTGGGAAACTCAAGACACGCTCAATAAGGCTTGGATTCTTCAATCAAAAATGCAGCTGCCTATTCTGTGACTGTCACACAGGTCTTGGAGCAGCAGGCTGTTGTGCAGAAAGGAGTGTAACAGGGAGGTGTGTCTTACACTGAGAACATCAATGCTGTAGCAATGAGTCCTGGATATTCAAAGGTACTGAAAACCACCTTAGGTTCAATGACCCTTCCCTGTAATTATTCTGCTTTGCAAATCTTTGATCATTTTTTCCCCAATGAATTCCATTTGTATAATAGATTTCCTTTCCATTACTTAGGTGCAAAATGCTACCAATTGAGACAGGTTAACATTGTCTGTGAAACATCAGTTTGCCTTGAATTCCCTTTGAGTTGGCTCTCTAAGGCAGAAGGGACCTCAAGAACACAATGCAAGTTTTGAGAAGTTGGGGGTGAGTTCCATACAATTTCATCCCATATAAACTATCTAAAATGTTTTTCTGTTTTGTGTGAGCCAATTGTCTGTATTCTTTCTTTAGGAAATGGAAAGGAATAACTGCTTCCAAAGGGCAAATGAACCTGGTCATTGTGAACACTTATTTTAGGCTCTGGAATACCTCTCTGTCTCTCCATGGATTACAAAAGGAGCTTAGACCAAATGTTCCCCTATTGGATAACTAAATTTAAGCTTCTGTTGCAGCTAAATATAACAAGAACACTGTGAGACTAAGCCTAAAATCCCTTTCTGTACTACAGCTGGTAAACAGGACACCTGACAGTGAGGTTGCACACAGGTTACAGACACTTCCTCTTAATATTTTTCTAAAGCACTATTCTTTCTATCCTCTGTAAAACAGCTCAAGCTACCACAAGTCACACATAGACAGATGGATGGTTTTGAATGGTTCAGTTGCTGTCAAGTTCATACAGGAATTTTAAATCATCATTGAGCATCAGTAAAATTGCAGAACTCAGGAGTTATCGCTTCAGCCAACTCTGGTGATAACAAACCTCATGTTCTGCTAGAAACAGGCCTATTTTGGCTATGCTAATAGCTTCACTGAATGACCTTAGGCTTGCTTTTTCATACTGTTATTTCATGGCCTGGTCTAATACCTGACAGGGAATTAAGAAACTGGAGGGTGATCCATCCGAAAATGCCATGGTCAGGACATGGTTCTGCAAGCAAACAGCCCAAATGGCCCAGGGTCAGAAATCAGAGATTCTCCTCAGGGACTCAAGGGCTTAAACTACAGCGAAAGCAAAGCTTTTACTTGTGCTGTAGCAGAACCACTTGGATGAGGGTACTGTTAACAGGGTAAAAGAAATGGCTGGATGGCTTAGTCCAAGGAGTGGAGACTCAATGATCTTTTACCACCTTAACAATTTTACAATTCTATAACAAGAGGGGAAATAGTTTGATTTCTCTTTCTGTTCCCTAAATGAGAAGCAGCAACCCATTCCCAGTGCTCCCTTAAAAACGGCACAGCATGAGGAACTGCTGCGGTGTGAGATGGGAATTTCAGGTCATTACTAATCTGGTTGACATGCAAAGTGCTGAGGTAGAAACTGAAAGCCCAGTTGCACATCCCAGTCCCCTGAGACATTTGGTCTCCCAGGAACCATTATTTCGTCTGTACAAAATATTGTTTCATAAAGAATATCGTGTTTCAGCAGAAAAGTCAAACGTGTCCTCTCATAACTCCATGTGGCTGTTAGCTTACTGCTGAGCTAATGCTTTGCCACATAAATAAAACTGCACAAAAAAGAGAGAGCAGGCTTGCAAAGAAACATGGGGAAAAAATATAATTCATTGGCGCTCAGGGCTGAAAAGCTAGCGAGCTTCTTTCCTTTCCTTTTTTCTTCCCTTTACCCTTACAAGCTGATGTGTATCCAAACAGCTTGAAAAGTACTTTGAAATACAACTTTAGTCAGCTATGATGAAGACATAAGAGGAGCTGATTTTTCCTTTGTGATGCTTTGTTTTCTTCTCTTTTATTCACTGTTCACTTCAGCAATGGCTGCAGGAGAGGATCGCAGTGTTTTTCCTTGGAACTTTTTTTTTTTCTTCTTTTTGCTGCAGTTAAAGATATATTTCTTGAGTTACACTGAGCAATATCCACTACATACTGCTTTTGAGGCAACCTCAACTGGTGAGCTGAGAGGGCTTGGACCAAAATGCAAGCCTTAGACGAGGGAATCTATAACACCTTACCTAAGGACTTTTTTACTCTGATAAAAAATGCTGCTTTGTGTGGAAAGAGGTGAAATGCTATGTAGCTATTTTTATATCTGTTGAATCAATTTCACAAATGATCTAAGGTACCACTGGGGAGCAGTCATTGGGCTCAAGGGCAGAGCTGCCGCTCAGAGAGATCTAGAGACTTTTGTAGGACAGGGCCAACAGGAACTTCATGAAATTTAACAGGGAAAAAAAATGCAAAATTCTGCACATTATATGAGTCATCACTGGACAGCTGCGGAGCAGTTCTGCTGAAAAGGACTCGGAGGTCCTGGTGGGCAAACAGCTAAATAAGAAACATCAGCACACCCCGCCAGCAAAGTGTTCTGGATTTCTGGCGCAGGAGCAGAGCCACAAGTTGGAGAGCAGTGATATTCCTCCCTAACCAACAGCCATTACTGCACAGCTGCAATTCTTCATCTAGTCCTGGGACACCAAAAGAGAAAAGCATTGGTAAAATTGGCATAAATTCAGTTGCGGGTCACAAACACATGAGTGGGGGAGAGCAGGAAGTGGAGTAATTGACCTTCAGAAGATGCTGGGGGACCTTGGCTTTTTTGGCCTGGAGAAGAAATAGCCCACACTTACAAGGTCATCAAGAAGTCAAAATTATTAAAACCCAGTTCAGCAAAGCTCTTTAATTCACACTTAACTTCAAGCTTATGTTTGGGTTTTTTCCCTGTTCATTGTAGGGTTTTTTTTTTTTTAAATAGATATTTATGTCTTTTTTTTTTTATTCTGATCTCTCTAATGCACTCACACATCTATATATTTTTAATATATTGCAAAAACCTACTTAAAGCTGAAAAAAATACCTAACATCTTCCCTGCACTGAGGTGTTTTGTAATATTAAAATGTGATTATCGTTCATCCAATTTGTGGATTAGGTGTTATTTCATTTTATTTTTACAGCTATATGCAGTATTACCAACCATTAGTACGCAAGTATGAAATGATGAAATTTTTATGGCTACTGCATAAAATGAAATGGTACCAAAATTATGAGGTTTAACTCTGAACATTTAACAGAAATAAAAGGATTCAGCGCTGTGCTATTCCTCTGGCAGGGTGTGATGTGTGCAGTGAGTGCTCCACAGTTTCATGAGCTGTGCACAGCCTGGCCATGGGAAGTCCTTGCTGAGATGAGAACATGCACCACTGCAGTGACTCATTATTTCAGTACTCCATGTGAGTATATTTTAACCCTTTGTGGCAGGACGTCTTCCCCCCCCCTCCATGGCTGATGCATAGATAAGTCAGATTGAGTCAAAAGCTCATCAAGAAGTTATCTCTTGGTGCCCGACAGTCTGAGATCTCCAGCCTTGAATCCACATCTTAGTATGGAGAGAAGATGTGGAGAGAGATGAAAGAAATGAGTACGTGACCAAAAGACACACTTTTACACTATAAAAGACACATGAAATATCGCAGAGGTAGAAGTTTTTTGATGTGGACACTGGAGCATGAAAAAGCTTCTCCCCAGGGTCTGGACACAGCCCTGTGGTAACTTCCTGAGGATTGAGTGAGGACCCTAATGTCACCAAAGTGGAATTTGGTAAGATGCATTGGTTTCCTAAATTGTATTTTCCTTTGCTAGCAATAATAATAGGTACCTTTTCACATACTGCCTACTTAGCTATTTGTAGTTTTGCAAAAGAGGTACTTTTTACACACAGCATTTTAACTGTTCATAGTTTTGCCAAATAGGCACCTTTCGTGCGCTGCATGTTTAGCTACTCGTAGTTTGGCAGTTGTTCTATGTAGCATGTAGTTTTGTCCCAAGTCTTATGTCTCTTATTTGCTATGTCTAATAAATGATAATTTATGTCATATTAGACCTAATAGGACATTGCTAAAGAACTTGCAAACGAGACCAGGTCTTGGGGTGCTGGCCACCCCAATAAGAGCTACTGCTGCTGCCAAAGGCCTGGGCAAAGGCAGAGATTTAGCTAAGCTCTGTCCCCATTTGTAACACCCATATTGCAGCTTCCATCCTGCCCCTTCAGCCTGGTTGTTGCCAGAGGAAACTCAACTATGCATCTGCTTTGGAGGAAATCCCACAGGCTGACATGGCCTTGGGGCCAGGAAAGTGACAACCAACAGGAAGGAGAAACACAAATGGAAAACATCTGAAATATCTTCAGCCTAGACCCACCAAAGCAGTGTCTGGATCTGTAATCTCATTCCCAGCTGAGAAGAAATCTTCAGAGTCCAGCAGAGAAATCATGGGTTTCAAAGTGTCAGTAACCACAAGGGATTGCTCCTTCTTTACTGATTTTGGGGACTTTCTTCATGTTCTCATTGGAGGTACCCAAATAGCAGCACAATAAAGCCGCAGCTGTGGGACAGAAAAGCTACACAGGATCCCTGAGTAGGATCCCTGTGATCTGGTGCACAATTCCCTCATCTTACTAAAATAGTGCCATAAGATAAAACACTCCTTTGGAGCTGGGCAAGGAACAAGGTCACACTGTTTTCTTTGAAAGAATGCTTTGTTTACAGGCAATTATTAAAAAAAAAGTTTGACAAAGTAAGAGAAATTAATATAAATGTCTAGCAAGATTCTTAGTAGTGTCGGCTGGCAAATGACAAATGAATCTTGCAAAGCTGTATATATTTACAACACCTGAAAATCTTGCACCCTTTCCTTAGAATAACCCAAAATCAAAAAATACTTAAAATTAAAGAGAATAATGTACCTTAGCAATGGAAGACTTAAAAAATTACACCCAGTATTAATACATATGCAGTTGACTAGAAAAAGGATCTCAGAATATTGGTTAAATGCAACACTGAACAGTGTCTGCTAATATTAATTATTATTTTCACCATTATTGTCTCGATGTTCTAGGGGAAATTTAGAGTAGGTCTAGCAAGCATTTTTAGAGTGCATTGATATGCAAATTATTTTTCCAAGTAACATCATGCATTTCCATGCGGCAATCTTCACCCTTTAAGCTTTTTCCATCAAAGAAACAAAACTCTGTCCCTGAGGTATCCAATCAAAATTTGTGAACCATTTCAAATTTATGAATCGAGCACACACAGTGAAACCATTTACTACATGTTGTATGAAGGGTGACTCCACTGTGCTTCATGGTGGGATTTTATTTTATTGCTTTTTTATTGCTTTTTAAATTATTTTCCTAATAATTCTTAATTACTTTTGCAATTAACTTTCTGACTGTCATTAACCACTAATTTTTTCATAGAACTGCTCATTGCAATTTCAAGATCACATTCCTCAATGGCAACAACTAACTTTAGCATTGAATATGGAAAAGTTCAAACTAATTTTACATGTTTTCCTTTTACATTTACTTCTACACAGTTTTAGTTTTAGTTCCCAGCTCACTGCCTGCTGATCATCACATCTTGTACATCATATTGCTGAAATGTACTGAGCTGTAGAGCAAGAGGTCAAGGCAAGGCTTTAGTTTAGTTGTTATCTATGTCTGGGCATTCAGATCTTAGATATCCCAGAGAACTCTGTGAAGCACTTCCCTGTGTGATTTTCCTTCACAAAAACGAGAGTATCAGAACCTCAGTACCTCTGGAAGTGAACCTTTAATTCTTTATATCTGCGCTCTCCATGTATGAAATTTAATATTATTCCATGCCAGAGATAACAATTTTTCTCCTGAAGAACAGATGCTGTAAAGAAAAATTCATTCATGCTTTTAGGCACCTCAGGCAGGTTTTCACTCACCTAATTTTGAATGTCTACAAATTAATTGTCTATACCCGAACTAAGTGGAATTTTTTTTGGCTCTCAGAGACCTGGGAAAGAAATGGGCACTTAACTCATCCTGAGGCAGACGTCCATAACAAGACAGATAAAATGTGTAGTTTAAGTACCTGTTCTCTCTATGACTATAAAAGAAGTTCAGGTACAATCTGGACCATACAGTTCAGATCTAGACATTTGCACAGCTGGATAGCTACAACACTGAGATGAGCTTGACATCCTGAGTTTCCAGTGATGATTGATGCTTCAGTTTCTACATAGACAGCCTTTGGAAAGTTTATGCTATATATGTCTTTGAGCTATAATCGAATCAATATTGTAATAACCTCAATTTTCACAGTTAGAAAGGATATTTCCCAAAGCTATATAAACATGGTTTTGTTTTAAATTAAGAATTTGGAGTCTGTTGTGTGCTGCAGAAACTCTGAGAGAAAAGTGCCTTGATCGCATATAACTTCATGACCCAAAGGGTGCATGGTTATTTATTGACTAAATTCTGAATAAAATAGAACAAGTACAATGAGATTGTTTTATGATTACATTTTCACCAAACTATATGATTGCTTTCAGATTCAATATAATTAGTTAAAAGTAGCTCAAAGCACCAAGGGCAGACAGAATAACACAGAGGGAGGAAGTGATCAAGAGCATCTCAGAATGGTAATACAGTTTAGGCCAGTGAAAATTCCTTGTTGGGTACTTGAGGTAAGGAGTAGGAAGATAGTTTCAGGGTTTTTGAGTATTTAAAATTTCAGAAGAACACAGGAAGTGTTGCATGTACACAAAGAAAGGATGACAGAAGCCTGTCTGGCCTCCATGTTACATGCTAGCATTCATTTGCCATCATTTTTGGTATAGCTAAACTAATAACAGGGAAAACTTTTATCTTTATTCCACATACATTGTAGAACTCAAACTTCTAGGGAAAAAGTGTGTGAAAATCTCCTAAGCTCCAAGAAGGGCTCAAGGAGTCTTCCAAACAACTGCACCCAGTAGGTCCTCCATTCCCTCTTTCCCTATTCCTGCTCATACGTTGATAGCTGAAAGCAGCAACTTTTCTCTGGAAAATTTTAATTTAGTAGCTTGCTGTGAAAATAACCCTCTCCCAAAATTTATTCTAGAAAGCGTTCCAAGCATTCTATCCTGCAGATTTCTTGACTCACAGTTCCCCATGGGTTGAAGGAGAGAGAGAAGTTTGAATGTTGCAGAAGTCACAACTGCACTGCCAAACTCAAGGTCTGCTCTTTCTGCCATACCTTTAAGGATCTTGTCAGCCCTCGGGAGTCTAACCCAGCAGTTTTTCTGATTCCTTGCCACCGTTACTCAGACTCTCATTTCAGGTACAGCACTGAAAAGCCGAAAGAGAGGAAGAGCCTGAAATCACCACCAGCTTGGATGCACCAGCATCCCTCACTCCCCGAGCTCTCACTGCTGTTAGAAAGATGGGGTTTGCGGTGTAAGGAATCATGCAGGTTACATTATTTTCACCCAAAAAGAGTCATCCCTTATGGCAAGACTATTATCTCTTGGGACCATGCCTCAGCAACCAGTTGCTCGAGAACTTCAAGGGGAAAATAGGATGGAAACAGACATTGACGGGTGCGAAGAGGAAGCAGTGCCTGTCTTGTGCTATATTATTTCTCAGCCCTGCAGGTGTGGTTCACAGGGAAGAGTCTGCATGAACTTGTGGAAGTTAAATAATATCGTGTCATCCGTTATATAACTCTGTCAGTTGCAAAGGGAACAAAAACGTTTCTTTTTTGCATCCTATTTTATTCCTTGATGTTGCCTTCAGCGATTTTTAAAAATTCAATGTTACTACTCTTCAGTTAATGACTTCTGAAAAATATAAATACAAACTTTTTAAACTTGAGCGATGATATTTTAATAGTTGTCTACAATCTAAGCTTGCAACAAGTTCTTTTCAAATTTTTCTTTTTGGAAAAATTTTAATTTATACTCATACCCAAAACAGTTCTTTTGCAATGTCTTGATTAAACTGCCTTCAAAGTGTTGGTTTCACAAAGATTAAAGGAAAGACTCTCAGCTTACATAAGCTGCCACATCCTGTGGGCTGATAACATTTTAGATTAGTTGAGTCTCTAATATTAACATTTTCTCTAGACATTCCTGATTTTCCTTGTGAGTTCCACTGTTTTGATTTTTACTTATACAAATAGAGAAGCCCTAAGGGGGCCAAACTGAGATGCCTTCAGCGGTTTCACTTTCCAATGGAAAAGAAAGTCCTCTGTCTTCTGAAAACTAGACATCTCTATGATGTCTGTTTATTTGGAGATGCATAAAATCAAAGCATGAAATATTCTATTTTTAATTAGCTTTTTAAAAAATCTATTTTCTTCTATATGTATCAGTAACAATTTGTAAAAACTTCAGTTGTAATATCACATCTCAAATAGATTTAATTTCACTTTTTTTTCTGTGTATCTATGATAAGGGCCTGAGTAACAAATGAGAGCTTTTCTGTATTCTTCTTTATTTTTAAAGAACAGGGAAAATAATGAGGGAGAGCAGAAGGGAGAAAGAATACATGAACAAGTATTCACTCATTACATATATGTATAAATATATATATATAGCAAATATCTCCTCCAGTCATATTCGCATGAGATAATGAGATGATCCCACTGCCCCTTTCCTTCGAAGTTGAAAGGAAGGTTACGTTTCTGCACACTTAAAATAAATGTCTGATTTCTGTAACATAAAAAAAAATTAAAAAGGTGTTGCTCAAGGGAAGCCATCAGCACTTGAGAGAATCATAATCCCCACCATCTGCTACCACAGAGACAGAGCAACTCTTCACAGCTTTTGTTGCAGTCCTCGGGCTGCAATTGTACTGCAACTGGGGGTGGTCACAGTAGACCTGAGCAATTTTATACCTTTACTGCTTATTCCCCTGCCTGCCGCCACCTCTCTTCCTTCCTCCTCTGCCCATTTTTTTACTGTAATAGGCAAAATCAGGGCAGGGAAGGGATTGTGTCTTTCTGATCTTTAGGCAACCTGCTGCCACCAACAGAAACATGAAATACACATTGTATTTTGAGTCTGTAGGCAATGTCCTCTAGGCAGAGATTCATTTCATTTAATTGTACTTATCTGAAAAGTACCCAGTCTAAGGCATCTATCTAGGCTCCACCTATAGATGATTAAAGAAAAGGCAGTTCCAAAGGTGATTAATCCTAAACTACAATTGGCATTAATCCCAAAATAAGTGCTGTGTAAATTTAATTCTCCTATCTGATATAAAAAGAGCTCAGGCTCCAATTTGGAGCAGACATTGAATGTGGACTTTACCTGAGGAAATGCAGTCAGCTCCAGTGCAGGTGTCCGTACCTGAGGTGACTGAGCGGATTTCCTTTATAGCCAATAGAAAGAGCAGGAACTTTTGATTCCTCTCTTCCTAATTGTAGATCATGGAGTCATAAAACGTCATGGTTTGGAAGGGACCTTAAAGCTCCTCCAGCTCCAATCTCCTGCCAGGGACAGAGACACCTTCCTCCAGACCAGGTTACTCACAGACCCCTCCAAACTGGCCTTGAGCACTTCCAGGGATGGGGAGTCCACAGTCTCTCTCTCAAATACACAAAGATTGAAATACTGGAGGTATTTCTCTTCACCAATGGCAATGGTTAGCTTGTATTTAGCCTTTTTTTTACAGATTTGTACAGTTAGAAGAGGTGAATTGTGTTTCTAATTTCCAGGAGGCTAAAAGTCATTGAGATTCATTTGGGCTTTACCAACTGTCCCACACAACTTGAAATCATGTGAGCAGTGCCAACACCTTCAAAAGATCGATCCCCTTTGAAGGACAGCCACTGGCCAACACTATCACTTTCAGGTTTTAGGATGTGCAGGTTTTCATGTGCTCTCCCCAGCAGCATACAGAGAGCCAAAACCTGAAATCACTGCTTCCTCTATCACACCAACGTAAAGAAAAACCAAATCCTTTGAGCCCTCTGAGTTATTGAGAGAGAACAGAGGAGAATTTAAACCTACAGGGAAAATGTGTGTGTGCTCCTTCAACTGCCTGGGAATATTCACATGGCACGATGTTCAAATGTCCATGGCACCTAATTTTTATAGCCTGGTTGGCTCATGGCAAAAATATGTGAGCTACATATTTGCAAGGACACTTGTTCACCACGTGTGCATTGAAATAAGTGCTAGTTCATTATAACCTTTAAAGCATCTTAACTTCATTGGCATTTAAGTATTGGATTGAGCTTTATCTCAATGAGGTCATTAAAGAGAGTTGAATGTATGGGAGGATAGCTCCTCAGCCTTATTTCATTGCAAATTTTATAGTTAATTACGGGGACAAAACACTAAATGAGAAGACAAACAGTACAAGTTAAAATGGAAGGTTCTCTGGCAGATATAGCTTTATAAAAATGCTTAAGTTAAATGCTAAGAACTCATTCATAATAAAATGCAATTTTCCAAGTATTATATTCTATCTCTGTTATGGTTAACCACCATAAATTAGCAGTGAGCATTCCAATTCAAATGACTTGTGTTCTTCAGTATTCTTAAAAATCAGTCGAATCAGAAGTCCGCTAGCGCTTCAATGGAAGAAATAGAAGACAATTTAATTGACAGAAATGTGTTTTAGATAGTACTTCTTATCTTCAGGCAACACATTTTATTACCTAAAACTTCATTACAGTGCACAAAAAAGGAGAAAGAGAAACATATGTTTACTTGTAGTGAACCATACATTTAAAATGATAACAGAATTGATTTCTTCCTGCATTTTTTATCTATAGTGTATACATTATGACCTGTATGCTGAAATGTGAAAACCTAGAAATTTCTGGTACACTCTGCATTTTCCAGGGAAAAAAACCAATAATGTTCTCAGAAAAATTATATTTTTATGCATTGTTTTCCTAAGATCAAATCTAAAAGGAAAAGAGCCCCTATATCATCCTCAGTAGTGCTTCTGTCAGATCTTGTATTTGCTAAAAAAAGAGGGATTGGTGTTTCAGGGGGAATTCCCTACACAAGAGTAAGGAGGAAGAAATTTTGGTTTTCAAGTGTAAGTACTGTGTGTGAAGTAAATTTTAAAAGTAACAGGTGACATCATGGTTTTGGTCCTGTATTATCAGTGGAGAACAAAATACAGGTTCTGAATCCACTGCCAACAATAATCTGCAGATTTTTTTCTGCTGTTTCTGAAGGAAAAGAGTGATGCCCAATTTCTGGTGCTCCTGGAGTGGGGCTTATGAAACAGCCTTTAGCACCCAAAATTGCTAAAAAGAAGGATTAGATGGCATGCTAATGACTAGAAATAATAAAAATAAACAGCTCCACAATCTAACAGCAGCCCTTTTCCCTTTATGACTTACAAACTGGTAGTGTTTGTAGGTTTCCATGAGCCATCAGAAGGGGTTGAGTCTAAAATGAATACTCCAGTTCTTAAAGCTGTGAAATAATTAAAATCTGTTTGGGGACTATGAACTGAAGTTAGAATAAACAAGATGAAAAGTATAATTCAGGACTATATTCAACAGTCTGAATGCCACCTACCATAGAAACACAGAACGGCTTGGGTTGGAAGGGTTCTTAAAAATCGTCTGGTTCCAACCTCCTGCCATGGGCAGGGACACTTTCCACTAGAACAGGTTTCTCCAAGTCATGCCCAGCCTGAACTTGAACAATTCCAGGAATGGGACATCCAGAACTTCTCTGGGCAACCTGTGCCAGGGTCTCACCATGCTCACGGTAAAGAATTTATTCTTAATATCTAATCTTAGTCTGCTTTTGTTCAGTTTAAAACCATTCCCCCTGTTCTACCACTATGTGATCCTGCAAAAACTCCTTCTCCAGCCTTCTTGTAGGCCCATTTTAGGTACTATAAGCAGCAAAACTATACCAATATAAATGAGAAAGTTATTTTCCTTCTTACCAGACCCCTTAAGGATCTGCATCTCGGTTCTTACACTCATGGTGCAGAAGGAACACTGACAGTCACATACGCATTAATTGACTTTGACTCAGAACTGTAATTGTATTACAGTTATTAATACAATCTATTACAAGTTTTAATACACAATAATTGAATTGCAAGCCATTTAATGGTTGGGCAGGGGTACACAGGAAACAAAGCGACCTTGATTACTTGATTGGTCGGTCAGAAGCAAACAGTGCAGGCAACAAGGACACAGATGTGTGACAAAGAATATAAAGCTTCTGCATGACTATTGAATCCAAGAGTGGGAAGCTGGGAGCACAGCAAACTGTCATCTATGTAGAAACTCTGGTTGTGTTATTGCAGTTAAATGTTAGTACAAACCCTGAATTGATGGCAAGAAATACAGAAAACATATAGAGGGGTAACATTTCTCCTATTGGGGCAGTTGAAAACTCCATTAGAATAAAGTGATCAGTTCTAGAAAACATACAGAACAAACCCAAGCCAACACAAAACAAAACAATAAAACAAAACCAAAACTAAGCAGGCAAACAAACAACAACAAAAACCCTTTTAAAACTTTTTAGGTTTAAAGAAAGGTTTAAAGAAAAACTGAAAGAGTAATGAAAAGAATGAAAAATAATGAGAAATCGAATTCCCATATTGACTCCTGTGTGGCTTTTGAGCTGGCTGACTCCAGCAGTCTGAAGGCTGCTGTGCTCCTGAGATACAATTATCTGCATTATTAAAAGTGTTGGCCATTTGGGTTGAATCCAGGTGGCTTACAAACACTGCCTGTTCCTGTGTGATTGCAGGACAGCCCATCTGACTGAAATCTACCTCGGGACACAACACTGGGAGAGGGAGCAACATTTCCCCTTGGAGTTTGCTTACAGATTCAGATTCTGTGTGGCTCAAATGCAATCTTATTACTAAATACTAAGAACTGTTTACACTTTTGATCTAAAACTCTGTCTCAAGGACCTCCCAAAACACAGCATGACTAAAGGAAATGGGTTAATGGCCCCTCAAAGTGGCGCTGCCATTGGCATAGATGGCTAGTGGGGGTTGGACACTGAACCTGCAGACAGCATAGTTAGGAGAAATAAATCCCACTGAGAGTGGCCAAGGCAATTTCATTTTCCTTCAGGAGGTCACTACTATTTTCCTTCCCATATTTTTGATCTGTATTAAGTCCTTGTCCCTTTTTTATTGTTTGTTTTAACTAGGAAGGATTTAAGTGTAAATAAAAAGATATCAAAAGATATCAATACAACTTTTTGTTTAAGATCTGAACTGTGTTTCATAGTGGGTTTTTTTTTTTTCTTTTCCCTAACATTTTTATGCAAATGTCTCGAAACAGTCCTCCATGGTTAATACATGTTAGTAGTCTGTTTTTACCCTCAATGCCCTGATCTTATCCCCTTTGAAGAGATCTGCTATTTGCAGAGTATTATTACTGGGATGAAAGAGTAACATGGCTTGATGGATAAACAAATAAGCGACAATAAAACACTGCTCTTGGAAAACACTGTACAAACATCAATTAATTCTATTTGCAGCAGCCTTATGCAGCTGATAAATTCCCTTCCTGCAGATGGAAGTGCTAAGGCAAAAAAGTGGCAAAGAATTTTCACTGGCTGGGGTGTTGTTTCAATGGTTTGAGGCTTGACTCTTTCCTTGAGGGTACTTTCCCACAAGCACCAGAAGGCTCTGCAAGCTCTGGAACGTGTTTTTCTTACAAAGCTGTGTGATTTCTTTTCTCTCTCCTGTGAAGAAAACTCTCCCTGTGGAAGAAGTTCTTGGTTTCAGGCTCATTAGCAGCTGAGCTGCAGCAGATCCCAGCCTGTCCCTTCTGGGTCCCCAAGAAGTCTTTTCTCCCTTCCCTGTGGAGGTCTTGATGGTGTGGCACCATTTTTTCTCCCAGTGGGCAACACTCAAACAGCCTCAGACTCTGTGCCTTCTCCCTGTATTAATAAGCTTTTCTCCCCATCTTCAGAACACTTATTTTCCTTGAAGAGCCCAACTTTCCCCCTTGAGGTCTGGTTTGGAGTCAGAGCAAAGCTAAGAGGCAGCTTTCCTCTTTCTGTTTTTAGGAGTGTAACATCTGATGCCCAACAGGCTGCAAGCAGACGGATAACCCAGACACCATCCATCATGCAGGGCCACAAAGTGACTCTCAATTCTGCTAGTCCAGTCCATCTTGAGAGGCTGAGATAAGGGAGGCAGCTCCTCAACAATCCCGTAAGATTTTCTTTGGTGAAAACTCTGAATGTTTTACTGTTGCTCATAAAATCAGCCTTTCATATGGTTTTATACTGGATTTGTTTTTTCTGTGTGCAGTTTTAAACTGATGGTGACTTTTTAATTTACTGATTTAGAACAAATCATCTATTTCTTTCCAGAAATAAATATTTGGTCTTCCCAAAGCAGTTGCCTTTTAATTGTGCTAATGTGTCTGACCACATGGCTGCTTCACCTTCTTGCTGTTCTGAATTTTTCCTTTTGGAACATGAGCTGAATTTCCTTCTCAGTGGAATTACAGCCTCCTGAGAACAAAAGTAGAGGCAACATGAGTTCAATATTTAATAACAGCTGCCCACTGAAGGGACAAGCAAGGCTGGAGCTTCTGAAACACAACTCTCAAACTGAGCACCACCCTGGAAATACCCTAAGTCGATTTACAAGAGTTAAAATGGTTTCAAGAAGTCAATGATAAACTTACACTTAGCACAGCAGCGTAATATGTAAACAACAATTTACTTTTATAGAAGAAATATTTTGAAAGCTGTTTTAATTAAGTCTAAGAATGAACCTTCCTTGTTTGTACCATTTTTGCCACCGTGCTGTCAAAATGAGTCAGTCGAGTACCTGATTTCCTTACAGATCACTGTTCAAGCTCCTTGGGTTGGGCTTGATCCTGGTGCTGTGCCATCCAGTGCAGAAAGCACTCCGCTTCCAGACTCAGGAGATGGGAAGCTCAGCAGAGAGGAGGATTCAAACCCAGCCTTTCTAAAACAATTTCCTTCCTGTTTTGCACCTGCTCTTTGACCATCTCAAACTGGCATTCAGCTACTAGCAGAGCAAAAAATGAACATTTTAGCAAGAAGGCATTTGAAACTGAAGTCAAGACTCTGGGTAAAGAAAAGCTTTGGTCTCTTTCCAGTATTTTCAAATATATATTCATATATCTAGTACATGTATATATTCTCAAAACATTTGATTTTAAGAGGAAACCACTTATATGATGATTATTTTTAAGAGGGTTGAGAGGTTTTCTGTAATTATGCTGTGCTCATAGAATCATAGAATACTCTCACACATCTGTTCATTACATTTCTGTGTCTCTGTAGCTAATCATCTAGAAATTCATCACATGGAATATATAAACAAGGCAGCTCCATAACATTCACAGCCAATCAGAGAGGCTGGCAATGAGTATTTGATTATTTCCCAAAGTCAATATTTCTGTTAAAAGGCATTTTATTTCATTTTTTTTCTCCGTATTTTGATACTAGAACTCCACATTTATACATGTACAAAGGTTCTGAAGGTCTTTTCCAACCTAAACAATTCTACGTTCCCAAGCTGCTGACGTGTGGCTGGATGAGAAGACTGATGTGGGCTGAAAATTAGCTGAAAGGCAGCTCCAGGGAATGGGGATCAGCGGCACAAAATCAAGTTGGAGGCCAGTAACTACCAGTGTGCCCTGGGGTTTCAGCCCAGGGTCCAGTCCTGCTTAACATTTTCATTACTGATGTGGCTGAGGAGACAGAATGCCCACTCAGCAAGCAGGCAGGTGATAGAGAACCAGGAGGAGATGCTGAAATGGCAGAGGAATGTGCTGCCGTCCAGAGGGACCTCCAAGGCTGGAGAAATGAGGTGCTAGGAACCTCATGGAGCTCAACAAGTAAAAAATCCTGCACCTGGGAAAGAGCAACCCCAGGCACCAGTACATGGCTGAAAAAGAGATGGACAGAAAAGGAGATGTGGATCCTGGTGGGAGACAAGCTGAACAGGAGCCAGACAGGTGCCCTTGCAGCAAAGATTGATGGCATCCTGAGCTGCATTGGATAAACTATTGCCAGCAGGTTGAGGGAGGTGATCCTTCCCTTCTCCTCAGCACTAGTGAGGCCACACCTGGAGCTCCTTTATTCTCTAGATGTTAATCAAGATTTGCTGACGTTCTCAGAAGATTCTCTCCTAAGCTTTGCTACTGATCTGTAATCCTGAGCTCACCCAATGTTAACTTTAAGTATTAAATGGAGGTTAATTGATGGAATTGATGCAAGAGCTTACATCATGCATCCATATATCAAGAATTTAGCCATTACATATTCCTCCTGTTTACAAAGAAAGGAGATATTCTTCATTAGAGAATTATTCAGACTTCATAGGGCCCAAATCAGACTTTGGAACAGCCTTTCTCTACTGAACCTTACAGGAAGCCTAAACCTGCTAAACCCTTAAATTTGATCCCTCGGTGTAGTCCTTAAATTAAACTGAATAAATTAGACAGATTCCTTTTTTCTTTTTTTTTTTCCATTAGTGTCCTCCAGAATAAGTAGATCAAATTTTCAGTTTTGTTTGCTTTTCTCACAAAGCCTATACACCATCCCTTATTACAAGGTGGGCTCTGCAACTTTTGTCCTAATGAAAATTACTATTTAAAGTAATTTATTATGCACAAATTATGACTGGGCCCTATGAACAAAGGCATATATTTGCATTTGGATGGATGTATTTGTGCATGGAGCTTAATCTCCATGTGATTTTATTTGAGATCTCAGGGACAGTACCTAATGTTTTACCTTCAGAATTGTCATAAATAAATGAACTAGAGATAAAATACTGAACAGATTTTTGCAATTGTTAAACTACTGCAACTGATGAAAAATACATAGCCATAGAATTCTGACAAATATCTTCAGCCCACAGCTGGCAAGGTCACAAGTCCTGAACTGAGCTGCTAAGTTATGGGTATTTAACTCTCATTGAGTTAATACAGCCTAAATTCTTAAAGGAAAAAGCTTGCCTTTGGAGTCAGAATGTCACAACAGTTTAGGGCACGATGACAAGCTCCTAAAGTTGATCTGAGCTGGTTTATGGCAAAGCTGTCCCTATTAAAAAAGCTGGCACTCAGCAGGTGGTAATTACTGCACGTCTGAATGAAGCGCAGGAATGGAGGATGATTTATCATAGAATGGCTTGGATTGGAAGGGACCTTAAAGATCATCTAATTCCAACTCCCTGCCAAGAGCAGGGACACCTTCCACTATCCTAGGTTGCTCCAAGGCCCATTCCACCTGACCGTGGACACTCCCAGGGATGGGGCAGCCACAGCTTCTCTGGGCAATTTGTGCCAGGGTCTCACACATTATTTATTACACTGAGCAAACTGTGTGTGAGCTGAAGGGTGGGAACTCAGAGGCAATAACTTCTCAGGCTATTCCTGTTTGGTCTGCAAGAGCTTGTCTACATTTTCATGAATGAGGATGTTAAAAGTTTGGCCATAAGTGCAGGGTGAAGGATGCTGATCATGTAATTGTATTTTCTACCCTGACACAGCTACAGATTTAAGTATAAAGAACACATGGGAGGATGTCCTATTTAAATCAAGGCATTATTTAGAAATAAGGCAGCACAGCCTGAATTATCTGAGCTGCTACTGCATCCAAGCCCCTGTGATCTTAAACAGATCATGTCCCCTGCATCTATTAATTACACTGCAAATTTGCCTGATTGTGCGACTGTCTAACAGATTCAGTGTCGTGGCTCTAAATGCTGTTAATTACAATTCTGCCAGATGGGTGACAGAACAGGGAACAAACTCCAAATTTCTGTAAAAAGTTAAGAGAAATGTCATCCTGGTTTTAGTGTAGCTAATATTAAACCAGACCCTGGTCTTTATAAACTGACCAGCTCTCTTGCTGGTGGTGGACTGATTCAAACCAGCTGAAGATATAGCCCAGTGTTCAAAGAACAGATGATTCATGGAGCTTTTATATTAAACATTAATATGATGTTCTCTAACATAGTTTGATAGGTACTTATTGAGTGCCAAGTTTCCGTCAGTTCCTAGTAAGTATACTGACTAATAATAATTAACAGGTCTACTTGGAAATCAGTAATCTTCATATATTCCCCCTGCAAGATTTTTAACTGTTAATGAAAGTTAGATTAACAATTGCTGTAAGATGGATCTATAATCCTCAGTATTTGCTCTTTTTTTATCCTCAGCACAGCAAAGAAATGATCATAAGAGACTCCAGTTTCCATCACAAGGACCCCCAGGGATATTCCAGGGCTGACTGCAGCAAGGATTTTCTCAGGTAAAGCAGCCCATGGTTCTTGCTAAACAAGTGGGAAATTGTGTTGATATTTTAGTCTGCAGCAATTTTTGCAGGGATTTTTTTGTCCTTGTTTTGTGCTCTGCGATCATGGGAATCAAAAGTAACACACCATTGCAGGGTACACGAGGGTTTGGAAGCACAAAGGGGATTTTTTCTGCAGTGTTGAGATCCTCAAGCTGGTACTCTTTGAGTCTGAGCGGTCTGGCAAAGGAATGTTGTGTAAACTGGGGAATGAAGGCTTCGGGCTGCTATTTGCACTGCGATGGAAGAGGGGGTAAATCCCTATGAACAACCACAGGAATCTCTTATAAACAGGTTTGGGATCTGGTCCCCAGCCTCACTCATCCTGCAGCATCCGAGGGCACATCCTCCTCCCAGGGCTCCCATTCCTCACCTACAGTACTCCTGGCAAAGTGAGCACTAAAGGAAAGTTTGTGTCTTTTATGCGAGGAGAGGCATTAAAAACACAGCCCAGGGTCTGAATAACACTGACTCACACAGAGGGAACCCAGCCACTCTCTGCTGATACTGAATGTTTCACTTTCCCCAAACGAATGAACCAATTCACTACTTCTGAGAGGACAAAAAAAGAAAAAAAAAAAAAAAGCCCTAAAACATTGGTGGATTTTTATTCTTTCTTTTATGTCTGCTAGTGGGAAGTCCTGACAGGGCAGGCTTTCCCTGAAACAATGCAAATGAATGGCTGAACACCACAGTTATTGGTGCCTTCATCCTTCGTGGGCTGCAAATGCAGCAGAGCTGTGCATATTTAGTGTCTGCGAGGTGCCTTGGATAATGATCTTCCTCTGATGCAGGATTATTGCTGTTTCTGGCAGGCTCCAGAGGAGCAGGCTAATTGCACAGTGTCAGGTGGTAGGTGTGTTTCTGGGTAAAACTCTGAGGCATATCAGCAGAGCCTTTTACAATATAATAGGCACTGATTAGCCAGCCAGGCAATACCGCCGGAAAAGTTTCACCACTCACTATTTGCTTTAAGTTCAGGAGGCCTGAATGTAAACTAGGAATAATATGAAGGCTTTTGTTTCTTATTATGGCAGTGAAGGAGTAAGAAATTGCACTGTTTGGAGAGTTCAGTCCCTTCACTTTACTGATTTTGCTCACTTTAACACCCATTCCTTGGAAAAATGCCATTTGTTATTTAGCTTTTCCCAGGCTGGTGATACCAGGGAGTCTTTCCAATCCCATCAGAATCACCAGGAGTTTAATCCAATCATATTAAGGTTTGATCCTGAGAGATGCAAAAAATTCTCTTGCATAGGACATGGAAGAATGTGGCCTCTGGTTTTAAAAGCTTTGTAGCAAAACAGTGTCAAAGCAGATTTCAGTGCTAAGAAAATTATATGAAAAATTCTTATATTCTATCTTACCCACTTGAATTAAATCTAGTTATTCCTCTCTCCAGAAACCAAGAGACTGCTACTCCAAAAATCCCAAAAAGGTATTTCTTTATTAACCTTGAATATATGAGGGAGGTGCTTAGATACTAGATGGCAGTATAAAACCTTAATAAAATTTCTTTTAATAATGACATTTTAAATAATCATGCAGTACATTATCAATATACTTTCTGGGTTAGCAGAGGAATTAATTTAATTTCTCCACCATCCTGTGTATTCCAGGTATTGAAGGTTTCTTTTAGAACAGATTCAAATTTTTGTATAATATTCAAGCATTAATGAAACCTTCAGATAGACTCTACTTTCTCCCTAAATTTAGTAATTTCCATAATTGCAGTGTAGAAAAATAGAGTGTTATTTTATATCAATATTCAACAAGTATCTTCATTACAATCAGGAAAATTTTGTTACTGGTAAAGATAAACTCCTTAAATATAATTTCTCTCTGTATTCCTGACGTGAATGAGAGGGGTAGAGAGAAGAAATTGCCCCAGTAAATCTGATGCTGAAATATAGATTGTTGATAATTAGTAGTCTTATGTGTTGTTTCTCATTTGGGCCAATCCATTTTTATTTCACCAATTGGGGAAACGCATCACAAATCCAAGACTGATCGCAGAAACCTAAAGCTCAGAAATATATTGCATTCAACAGATGGTGGTTAAGTTAGATAATAGAACAGAGTATCCTGGTAAAGAGATTTATAGTCTTTTTATTGCTCATCCTGGGGGTTGTTAGCATTCTCCATTTATGCTCATAAGGCTTTTTCATGGCAATATCCATAGTTCATAGACTAATTCTTAGAGCATTGTTACATTTATCTAATCCAACCTCCCACATAACACAGGTCAGGGCATTTCATTAAGTGTTTCTTGCACCTAGAAGCACATTTTTATAGCAGCTATCATAGCAATGGTAAACTGCCAACACCTTTCTATCAATTTATGCCCTGTTACAGTGAACTCTCACCGCTCCAGCCCAAAGTGCTACCCACTGCCATTTACTCTCAACAGCTCATGGCTGCACTTTCACTCTCCCAGCCTGCTGGTTCTGTAGATTTATCAAGTAGAGCCACAAGAAAGGGCAGGAACAGAACGTGAATGATGCTAAGTTCAGATGAATACAGAGTAAGCAGTAGTAGGACAGGGTGTATTAAGTAGGAAATGCAAGTCAAGGAAGCAGCAGTTGAAGGGCTCTTGAGCATTTTGCTGGGAAAGGTCCTCTAACCTTTGTGCGTGGTGCATTTCAATTGGATGTCAAAGCCTCTCAATCTATAGCTCTACTGAGCATAAAACAAAACCCACTTGAAAACTAGATGAAAACAAGTACTGCTTGGTATTAATATTGTGGAATGGGGGGTTTTTTTGTTATTCTTCTTACTTTTTTCCCGACAAAACAAAACTTTTCAAGTCATCTATATTCCACAAGTAACAGCACTTGCCTTTATGGCTCTACATTTTTTTCTTTATCCATGAGGTTTTGCTTTCTGAACTGTCATGAACAAAGTAATATCTACAAGAAGCATTTGCTGACGTGGTAAGGCCACACATTCTTTTGCAAACACACCCATTGCTGCTCCATGGCACACAGGCAGATGTGTTTCATCTAAAAGCTGCTTAGCTTTTTCAGCACACCATGTCTGTGGCACATCTGGTGGGACACATCAAATCAGCCCAGCAGCACCCTCAAACCAGACTTGTAAATGTGTGGTTTGACTGAAAACCCCTCTGCAAACTCTGAATGTCGTTCAGCATAGCAAACCAGGCCCACACACACCTCACACGGCCATCATGCTCCTGTCTCTGTTGTAGACAATGCACCAAAAGGACCACAGAGGTGTGGGAGGGACTGAGTGTAACCAGTGTTCCAAATGAGCTCCAAAACAGCTTTCTGCAGCATTGGCTGTGATCCCTATTTACCATGTTTACACAAACATTTTGTGGGTTTTGTATTTTTCCATATTTTTCCAAATCCGCCAGGTTTCTTTCATCTCTAAATCCAGGAAACAAACCTCAGAGAGAGGTGGGAAGTTTTTCCATTACACTGTCTACAGCTCATCCCATAGTTCATCCCTTATCACCACGTACAGATTTTATAGCCAAAAAAAAAAAAAAAAAAGACAGAATTTATTTCATTTCCAAGGATTGCTGTGTTGGATGACTCCATATTTTCTCTCGCTCTGAGACTGGGGGCTACTGTAATATCTCAGCATCTCAAAAACATCTATCCAGTATCTACATGAGGAAAAAATGTACTTTCTTTTTCTACAAATGAGAAAGGCTCTCAAAAAGTAGTGAGTGAATTTCCAGGTTCTTATATCTGGAAATATCACCAAATGCAAGAATTCCACTTTCATTATTCCTAAACACAGCAGCTCTTAATAACATCATTAGTGGAACTGTTGTACTGAAGGAAAGTAGATGATTTCAAAATAGATTGGGTAGTCAGTGAGGAACATTCACCATCTTATTAGACCTTAGAGCTTACGTGTAAAACCCCTTGAGTCCAACTGAAATAGTCCATTTCTGTCAATAAATTTATAATCTAGCTCATGATGGGCTGGATTTCACTTTGAAATGTTTTACAGATCAAACCCAATAGTGGTATCATCCTTATTTCCCTCTAGCTGTACCTAAATCCAGAATCACCCAACTGATCCGCACCAGGGAAATCCCCTTATTTCCACTAGTGTGCTTACCTCCAGTAAGTTTATTGCCTTATTTTATACTCATTGTAAGAAGCAGGAATGAAATAATTGCACTTACCTTTTTTTTTTTTTTCAGTTACATGCTGTTAAACTTGCCATGTCAATGCATTCTCTTCTGGTTTGCTCAGAAAAATGCAATTAACATAAAGCACAAATGCTAAATGCACAACCAGGGCATATTTTTAATTGCTTTTAGTCACTTTTAGAAAAATAAAGGAACCAGACTTTTTCCTTTAGTTCCTTGTCTCATCAGATTTCAGATTCCCGACATAAATTACAGTCTATTTGTATGCAACTGTAGGTTTCCTTTCTGAACCAGATGGTCCTGACTGCTGCCTGTGTGAGCTTAAGCAGATCACCCCTCATGCTGTATCTGCTTTTTGGCATTCAGTGAGGGACAAAAAATGACCAAATACCTCATTTTTTAAAGACTTCCTATTGAGAGGTAAGTTTTGGTTATAATAGTAGAAGTGATATCCAAGTTCCTGATAAAAAGTTTTGTAATTGCAGAGTTGGCAACAAAAACTGATTTAAACATGAGTTCTCTAGTGAGAGCTCTGACTGCATGGCTTTCTGCAAGTGCAGGCTTAATGTAATACTAGTGGCACAACAAAATTCCAGAGCTAGGAATGGAAGCAAGGAAAATGCAAATAAGACAAGGTAGGATTTTAACAACAGTAGCTGTAAACTATCAGAATTACTTTATACAAAAAGGGCTGTGTTTTACTTCCTTTGAAGAGTTTTAAACATCACTATCTTTCTCAAAGATCTTCTCTAACTCAGCCAGAAGTCATTGGTCAGGCTTAAGACAGGAATTACTATGCACCATTTTGTCCTGTAGAATCATAAAACCATTTAGGTTGAAAAAGACTCCTACGATCATTGAGGGCAACCATTAACCCAACACTGCCAAACTCACTACTAAAACATGTCCCCACGTGCCACACCTACAGATCTCTTAAATACCTCTGGAGGTGGTGACTCCACCACCACCATGGGGCAGCCTCTTCCAGAACTTAACCCTTTCCATGAAGAAATTTTTTCCTAATATTCAACCTAAACCTCCCCTGGTGCCATTTGAGTCCATTTCCTCTTTCCCTGTCCTTTGTTACCTGGGAAAAGAGACTCACGCCCACCTGGCTACAACCTCCAGTCAGGGAGCTGTAGGGAGCAATAACGTCACCCCATAGCTTCTTTTTTTCCAGGCTGAGCCCCCCAGCTCCCTCAGCTGCTCCTCACAGGACTCATGTTCCAGACTCTTCAGGGGACCCTTATACGGGAGGTCAGAGGAGACAATGGGTTTTTTGAGCCATGAAATGGAATTTCATTATGGTGGTGCCAAAAGCTTGATGAAACACATTAAACCCTCACGTTTAAGGCAATGGATGTGACATGATGTGAAATCTAACTTCAGCAAAAAAATTATTTAACATGCCTAAGCCATGGACTCAGTGTTTGATTCCACTCCCAACCACCTGTACCAGTGAGGAAACCTTGAGCCTTGAACCTGATGCTCTCTCACCCACCTCTGACCAGGATGATGCCTCTTCTGTACATTCAGCATGGTTTCTGCAATTATTGGCTGTTAAATTGTGTTTTGCTGTGCAATTGGATACTACAGAGAGAGCCTCATGCAGCATTCAGTCACAAGCTGCTAATAGCTGCTGATTCTCCCCTCCACAGAAACACACATTAAAGAGAAGATATTATCAGACCCGTGCTGAGATTTAGAAGTCTTCTGTGTGGGTGTGAGAAGAGAGAAATTGAAGGAAGAATAAGAAGGGTGATAAAGAACAGATACATTCTCTTCAAAATTATGGCCATTGAAAGGAAAAAAATTTCCCGGATCAATCTTGGGATGGCAAACTCTCCATCTGAACTTTGTCTCCTTTTTGCCACTGAAAGAAGTTCTCCTGGTGGGAGACACTTTATGATATTATTTGTTTGAGTCTAGACTTGGTCCCTAGCTTACTGGAAATCTATATTTGCTGCAGATTGCCTGCTTTATGCTTTTAATAAAGCACAGCTTTTTTCAAAAGGCTCGGCTCCCCCTGATGTCCATGGGACATTTAGCATTTGACTATAATGTGAGTAAAATTGGACCAATGCTGAGAAAAATCTCTCTCCCATATGCCATAATGAAACCCCCCCGTGTGTTTATGTGCTTTTTAAAGCATGTTAAGTGATTATGATGGGGCAGACACTTTTAATATATAAATCTCTAGAAAATGACAGAACATTTCTGAAGCCTCCTGAGTGGGTAGGAATCCTGAACCAACTGTTATTTTATATTTAATCCCATTCCCTTTCTCCCTAGAACTAGGCAATCCTGATTAGGCTCTACTTTTTAATAAAATAACAAATTCAAATAACAAATGCAAGTACAGTAGTGTGCTCCATATAAAATTTACATTAGAGCTTTTCTGAGAAAAGCTTTAATGCTGTGCTTGAAGTAATTTTATTTTTACAGAGTGCTGCTCGTTAAAAGTTGTAAATCCCTTTCTGTGCTGCTGAGGATGTGTCTAGCTCCCAGTTAAATGGAAATGTATAATCCTTCTCACTCATTTGCTTTGCTTAACTCGTGGTTGTCTCTCTGGGCTCAGTCCTGGAAGGTGCTGGATTCTCCCCGGTCAGGAAGACAGAACCAAAATCAGACCTTCCTCCTCGTCTAGGTGGTATTTCACTTTCCTGAGCAGAATTATTTCCTTCTCCCCTTCATTCCTTCTCCCCTCCCGCCCATTTCCTACATCCCTGAAGGAACAGAGAAGTGGGTCAGACCTGTTTCCCATTCTCCCACCTCCATCCACGCCCGGAGCAGCAGAGCTGGAGCCGTGGGAGAGGCTGAGTGTGGTGTGCATGGCGCATTTTCTGTGGGTGAGAAGAAGACCGTGGGGCAGGTTGAGACTTGGAGGATCACAGTCTCTTTCACAGCTTCTTCTCCCCCAGCATCCAGGCAAGTGAGTGCACCTAAAATGAACCTGAAATCCAATATTTCAGAGGTCTTTTATCATCTATCACCGTGGGACTTTGATGCCTAACCATATCAAAACCCAAAAACCATCTCTGAAAATTGGCAGCATCTGGAACCTCCCGTTATTTGTCCCTTCAAATTTTTGCTGCAGAAATAGAAATCATTAAACCAGACCAAAGTCACAAGGGGAATGTGACTCACGCTTTAGTTGCCAAGCTGTTGGAAATGCTGAAGGCCTCCTGCTGTCACACGGAGCCTTGTAGAGGTTTTGCCAGTTCTGAACATTCCCAGGCTGGTGCTGAGGCTTTGAGAAGGAGAAAACACTGTACCATTATCCACAGCTGGAGCCATGACCCTCAAAGGAATCTTCTCTGTGCTTCTAAAAGGATCAACTTCTCTCCCTGTTTTATTTTGTCAGAAGTAGAGACAGGGCAAGGTGGCTTTTTTCCTTGAATTTTAGGTTAATGTGACAGAAACCAGAAGTCTGATTAGACTCTTACATGAATTCCAGAAAAACAAAACTCCTTTAAAACATGTCGTTCTTACTCAATGGAACCAAGCAATTTTATTTTCCACCTTAGGTCTTCTCTTAAAGGTAAATTAATTCAACGTTATCACTTCACTTCAGCATCCCCCACTTCACTGGAATTAGTCTTAATTTACTTTAATGAAATGAACAATATTAATCTTAATTAAAAGCCTTGGGGACAGACCTCTGTAGACTCAAGACACAGACACTTTGCACTTTTGTTGGAGTCTCTCTTCTATGTGATTTGGGATCCAGAAATTTGTCTTTCAGCAAATGATAGCCCTGATATTTTTCAGCCCTATTGATCAGTTAAGCAGTCAATGACTTCACAGAATTTTCCTGATAGACTCTGACTTACACTCAACTCACTCCTTAAACCAGCATTTATTGTCAGAGGGAGGAAAAACAGCCTGAGTCAATGGGTTCCTATAACTTATTTTGTACATACAATGCATTTCAACAAGTAAAAATGAAAAATTAACTAAAAGTTCAACAAAACTGGCCACTGAGTGACATAAAGAACGAAACTGTTTGCAGAATATTTTATGAGGAAAGGCTGAATTGGGATTGTTCAGCCTGGAGAAGAGAAGGCTCTGGGGTGACCTTATTGCAGCTTTTCAGTACCTGCAGGGGGTTTGCAAGAAAGCTGGAGAGGGACAGTTTACAAGGGCATGTGGTGATAGGACAAAGGGAAATGGATCTAAACTGAAACAGGGCAAGTTTAGACTGGCTATTAGGAAAAAAATTCTTCACTGCGAGCGTGAAGCTGGACCAGGCTGCCCAGAGAAGCTGTGAATGCCCCGAATGTGTTCAAAGCCAGGCTGGATGGGGCTTGGAGCAACCTGGTCTAGTGGTAGGTATCTCTGTCCATGGCAGTGATGTTGAAAATAGATGATCTTTAAGGTTCCTTCCATCCCAAACCATTCTGTGATTTGAATCTTCTTTCTTCTCTCTCTCTGAGTGCATCACCTGAGAGGAGGCAGGGCAGGTCTGCTGGACAGGAGCCTTTGCTGCTCTTCACCTCAGGCAGTGACTTCCTGCTTGGCAGCACTACAGAACTGCTGCTTCCTCTCCAGAAACCCAGGTGGAAAGCTGGTTTGCATTCATTTTGATGGTGTGAAACAGCACAATTTTCCATGAAATTTGGAGAGCATGAAATCAAATGTGAGGCTTTTTGCTTTACCTCATATACATGAATATATACATACGTATACATATTCATGTATATATACGTATCCATTTCACAAGATGTGGAAAGAAGTTTGCATGTGAGTGACACGAATGTTATTTGTACTGCTGAATGATCCTCTCTTTTTCTAAAGGATGAAAATCACACAGTTGTCTATCCCACCACTTTTCATCCCACCCATCTTCAGTGAGTTAAAAATACAATAGACAGCTCTCCCCTGCTCCATTAAACGAAAGCATGTTTAAATGGCTCTTTCAACACCTCTCCCTCTATGGTGAACACTCACACAGGCTTGAATATCAAACTCCAGATGTTTGGGATCTTGGCAGTCATGCCCTGCTCCTGAACCTTTGCCATCAGCTGAAGCAAATGGCTGTTTCTGAGAGCATTATTGACCTAAACATTTTCTGACAGCGCCTTCAACCTGCCCCTGTGATTGACACTTCTCAGAAAGCTGATGTGTCTGATGGGCTATATCAGTTTCAGCTCTTTAGGTTTCAGATTCAGTAGCTGGTAAAATGAGTGCAGTTCTCACCGTGCATAATTCGGTAACTGCTGCATCAGCTTTAGCTTGCCCTGCATTTAATTTATTAGGAGAAGAGATGCGTTTCACACACACAGATTGATTGTTATTTCACTTGGTGATGTGTTTCAATCAGCAGGTGATATATGTCATTTACTACATTACATAGATACAGATGTTAAAATATGATTCAAAGGGATACATACTTAATTTTGCAATACATTCTAATGCATCTTGACATGCTTTTCATTTAGTAATATATCCAGGTATTCCTTCTATTGTGTACATTTGTAAGGTGGAGTTTTTTGTATTGGGTTGTTTGGGGCTTTTTTTTTACTTAAATGTGTGATTTATGAATGCTTCTCTTTATTTAGACTGCTTAAAACTTTTATGCCAACCTCAGTATGGTTTGTTTATTTATATATCAGAAACATTTACACATGTAAATTATTGCCACATGTCAACCTCCATGTACAAAAATTTGTAGAGATATGGACTAAACATTACAAGATACTTATAACAGTGGAACTGATTTTTGGTGGGATCTTAGGACATTGCTCAAGTAACATTGATTCATAAACTGCTTCACATGCTCACTACATTTCTTCTTGTCATTCACAACTTTCTGATTTTCTTTATGTGAATACAAGTAGAAAAAAATTATGCTAAGCTTTTCTTTATTATTATTATTATTTATAGAACTCCATATAAGCTAACAAAGAGCTCACAGCCTTGAGATGCACTTTTAGGAAATTGATTTCTGTGTGTGCTGCAGCAAGATTTTCTGAATTTCCAAGCTAACAACAGTTCTACCACTCCCAAACACAAGCTGTTGGACAAAAGCTTTTTTTTTTTCCCTCGTAAAAAATGGGCCACGATCCTCAAAATGTATTGGTAGGTAGCTGGCAGTAGGCGATGGACAAATATTTTCTCTGAGGAAAGATGAAGCATCAGATAAAGCAGCAGCCTCACATCACATGTTGCAGCTGGATGTTCAAATGAGATTCAGGCAACTTCAATTCTGCCCTTTGTCATTTTGGAGTGGTTGCTCTAAGATTGAGACATTTTGCTTGAATCACGAAGCTTTTCAGCCTAACTATGCTTCAGCACTTTAACTTTACAAAACACTCCACAGAAAATATTTAGCCCTTAAAAGCACTTGCTTAAAAATGAAGAATGTCAGTATTCCACACAATCATTAAAGACTACATGACATTCTCAAGGGAAAATAGATTTAGTGTAGAAATAAGAACCAAGTTTTTTGTCACCTTTGTGTGCTTCAATTCCAAACTCCAAACCTTTAAATAACTGCTGCAATTTGGAATATTCTCCAATGCTTTTGCTGGGAATGATTTTGCTAGCACATTCAGGGCACTTAAACTCTGCTTCTCCTCAGAACTGCTCTCTGGAGGAGGTTTTCTCACCCTAGTCAGTATAAAGAGAGCCACAGTATACAAATCTCCTAATTTAGGTATCTACACTGTAAATACCCTCTCAGGGACTTTTGCTGCAGGATGTAACATTAAAATCTCTTCCTATGCCTCAAAGAATTACTGAAATGTTGTCATAAGCAGGCAGCTATGTATCATTTTTCTGTCACTGAGCACCTTTACAGCATTACAAATATTCTAAGTGCTCAAACAACGTGCCAAGTAAATCCATTTTAAGCCAAGCCAGTTAAAATATAAACAGCAAAATGTTTGTCTTGGTTTTGCTTTTCCATATTTTCCCCAACACAGAAAATAATCATTTGCAAGGCTGTAAAATGTTGGAACAATAAGGGCAATTTTATGAAATATTTTAAGAGTTTGAAAAATATTCTGCTTGGAGGATGAAGAATATATATGTATATACATGTGTTTGTATATATATGGGGATGGCGCTTTGGGTTTTTTTCACACCACCTTTCTGACTCACAGAATGCTTCAGTTCATTGAATTTATTAAGAGAAAAATTGTGTGTTGCTGTTTCTGATCCAGTGATTAGTTGAACTTATCTCTTGAGGACTGTGGGAGAGAAGAAATTCTTAGGCTTTGTTTTTGCAATGCCATCTCTAGACATAGATCCAGAATATTGATATCAAGGGACCGACCTAAAGCTTATTGAAATCAATAGGAAGACTGACTGCTGTGATAATGGTACTAGCCACAATTTTGGAAATTTCTTAAGCAACAGCTCTATACTGCAATGGGATTTGAGTAAACGCTTAAGCGTTTTGCTGCACTGAGATTTCGCCCTGGCACTGGGGTTTATGTACCTGCATTTATCAAAGGTGGTGTGCCTGTGTGTTTGCAGGTGCGTGTGCACGTGCCCAAATGAGCAATCCCCCTAGAGCTGCTGTGCCTTTATTACCCAGAGCAGATAGCCAAAAATCCATCCGTCACATAAAATAGCAGGGAACTGCAAAAACTCCCTGGTTTTGCCAGCTGCATCCTCCCCTCTTTTTCAGGGAGATGGTTTTGTTGTTGCATTTGCCAGGCTGTCACTGGCTATTTCTGCAGCGTGGGGAGATCCTGACGCCAGCCATCAACGTGTCACATCTAAGTGATGTTGTGTTCAGCACTCACATACGATTTTCAAGCTATAGAGTTGTGTGTTCTGAATAAGAACCTGCAGTGGCTTAACCCCAGCCAGCAGCCAAGCCCCATGCAGCCACTTGAAAGCTCTGCTCAGCAATAACAAAAACAATTCTGTAGTATCAGTCCTGTGCTCAGCACAAATCCAAAACGTAGCCCCATGCCAGACACTGTGAAGAAAATCAACTCTACCCCAGCCAAAACCAGCACAGAACTTTTAGATGAGAGAAGGTCTGTAGCAGATTTACATAATGAGAAGACCTGAATGACAAAAATCAAAGTATTTTTATGTCTAACTTGCTATTTTTAAAGCCTGCTTGGGTTTGCTTCAGACCCCTATGTTTCATGGAGAAAGCAAAAAGATCTTATCCCTTGCTAATTCAGATGGAATATCCAAACTTTTCCCCATCCATAAGAATTGATTTGTACTCAAAGGTTTTTGCCATGCCCTAGGAGAGTATAAGCCATGAAGAAAGGACTTTAAATATAAGGGAGAAATCATATCAGTAGATTTTGCCAAAGAAAGAGCTCTCATAAATGTTGCATGACTAAAGGCTGCCAATAGGTCCAAGACGCCAGCACATGCCACTCTCAAGCAAAACTAAAACAAAAAGGTTGAGAAGCTGGGTCCAAAGGCCGCTTTGGATCTTTTTCATGTGAGTTTATGTTGGTTTGGAACCACAAAGCCCTCAACAGTGGTGATAGCGATAAAAATGTTGTGTTACTATGGAGAGTGTTTTGAGCTAGCATTACTTGGAGTTTGTTTTGTGTTGCAGTCCTGTGCTGTATTAGTAGAGAGTGTTTTTTGCTGCTGCTCTGTGCTAAATTACTGCAGTACGAAAGTTTCTTATCTTAATCCCTCCCCATCTTTCAAAATCTATTACTTCAGTAACGAGCTGAAGGTAACTTGCTGGACACACTTTCTGTGTCTATTTCTCTATCATATTGCACTAAACAGCTTTTGTTTTATGGTTCAAAAAAACCCAAATCCTTACTTGCTGGAACTTTTTTTTTTCCAGTGGCTGGGGCACTGAGTTATTTTTCTGAAATATTAGCTGTGCAAGAAACTAGACTTAAATAAAAGCGTTTTCCTGGAAATTATACAAAACTGTAAGAGGATATGAGTTTGTTTTAAAGATGGATAGGAATGATAGACAGACCCAAATACTTATCTACGCATGTCCAGATGGTACATTTTAGTGATCTGAGCTTGGAGATGGATGAGAAAAACTTGTGATTTTTAATCTCGGGTCTGACACCACTTCCCTCTCTGGCCTAAGGCAAACCACTTAACTTCTCCATGCCTCAGTTCACCATTTGCCTCTAACTTGGAATCTTTAGCAGCAGCTGCTTTCACTTTCTTGGTAATTAGGCAAGAAATTTCTTGCTGGAGGCCTGGCATTAAAAGCTACTCCCCCTGCTGAAAGGATAGTGGAGTCTTTTGATATCTGTCATGCTCATTTTTCCTGGTTTTCGATACTTTTTAAAGGTTTCTTTTGACATCTCTTACATGTGATAATGCAGTCGAGATGTTTAGGCTCCTACGGATGGAACAGCCAAGCAACACACGCTTGCCTCTGCCACTCCTCCAGCCCAGGGTGGTTTGAGGAAACACAGGTGAGGATTTCAGGTTCATTCTCGTGTCCTTGTCAGGACAAGCAGGACATCTGCAATGCCAGCCCCTGGACACTGTAGTGTTATCTATGGAACTCAATAAAACAGCCTCAGGACCATTCTGTGCTGCCAAGACCTTGCATATCCCTCACACTCTTACCACAGGTATTTTTCACCCCACCAAATGGAGTGATTATATCAAATGGAGTGATTATATCTGAACTGCCCATGGGGATGGGCTCCTCTCATAAAGTGTCCCTTCTACTGCTGGGAAAGTTCAATGACTGGGAGAGGGTTAACTAGCAGAGGACCAAAATCTCACAAGAGGGAGAATTTTGTGGAGGGAGGGAGCCCAGACTGAAAGCCATTTTTAACCCTGTTTTATTTGCCTAGATAGATACAGACACGTTCCAGGGAAGTATCCTGACTGCCAGGTGAGGAATAAGTTTTAGAAATAAATCCTTTTAAATGTTACAGCACATTCTCTACAGATAACTGAGATACTTGCAGTTTTTATAAGAGTAATACCTAAGAAGCTACTCTTGAGCAGTGAATCTCTAAATATACAAGTGATAAACACCATCATCTCCACTTTAGGAATGCAAAACCACGATCAACTTATCCAAAGTACTCCTGCACACCTGTAAGTGGGACAGGGCTCAGACTTGAGCCTCTCAAGACCTGCTGGGTGTTCTGTGCCATAGGAAATGGACCTTCCCAAAAGCAAACCATGGTTAGATTTTATTTAGACACTTATATTGTTTCTGAAGCATTTTTACAGTATTAACTCTGATTAAAATAGTTTTAATTGAACTAGCAAGTCCCAGGGTGATTAGTGACAGGCCATGGTTACTCAGGAAGCTTTTCCCATACCTAAGTTCCTCAGATGTCTACACTGCTCCTCTAACTGGGAGATGTATTTGTTCCTTTTGAGATACGAGAGCAGTGCCTCCTGTCTCAGCACGGCCTTGTTCCATGGCATTACATTTGAGTAACATTTGTTTTCATGGCCATATCAACTTTCATTAATCACTTCCAACTGAACACAGTATTTCTGGAAGTATTTTTGCTTTTGATCCCCAGATGCTTGTACTTGCCCTCTGTGCTACTGAATTTCACTAAATTGCCATTATTCCAGGTTTCAGACTCACCCAGTTGCTCCTTGCAGATGTTCTGAACCTCTCTATGTCATCAGAGAGCTTTATTGATGTACTTGCTTTCTATGCCAGGATTGATATTGAGAGTATTAATTAGTATTGCTCTTAAGGCTCCTCTGCCAGCCTTCCTTCAGGCTGAAAATTTCTAATCTCAGCAGTGTTTGTTGCTAAACGGTCTCTGGGCAGCCCCACAGTTCTCCTCCTTCTTCACTGTTTAGCAGCTTCCTGGTTTATCCTTCAGCTTTAACTTTTATATATTTTAGCTGAAGTTCATGCTCCTTCACTGAGGGAATCCATGTAGTTTGGGGTTTTTTAATAAATGAAAAATAAATGAAATAAAATAAATGCAAAACAAACAGGTTACTCCAGCAAGACCTTTGGCACCCCAAATTTAATTTTTCTCTATATCAATTTTTTGTGAATATTTATAATTTTTCTCTTCCTTTGAGATTTGTTTCAATTTTTATACTGTTCAGACAGAACTTACGGGTTTGTAGTGAGTTGGATCATTTTTATTTCTTTTTTTTGAAAAGAGTCCCTACATCTTCAACTACCTATCCCTTAGAGATTTTGTACTACTGGCTCTGCAACTTCTTATTGTTTTGTAATTCAGACACATCAGGTCACTCTGACTTTTCTTAAACCCTCTGAGTTTTTGTTTCTCCCTAATTTCCATTTCCATATCTTCCTGTGTATTAGTCATCCCCCCTTTGCTACTGTGCTCTCATTGCTGTTCTTATCAGCCACCTCAGCACTAGTAAATAAAGCAAGGCCATGGCACAAGCTCAAAAAGGGATAAATAACCATCCCTCCCCCTGTGCAGATACAACTGACCAGTTTTAGTACTGGCATGATGCCCATGCCCAGCTCAGGGATGGATCCAAGTACGAAATCTGGATCTGACCTTCCTGCTTTGGGGGGTGTAGAAAGCTTAATCATATCAATGATTAAGAGAACAATCTGATGAGGAGCAGCTGAGGGAGCTGGGGGATTTTAACCCGGAGGGAAAGGAGAAAAGAACCTCAGGGGGGACCTTATTGCTCTTTAAAACTCCCTGAAAGAAGGTTGTAGTGAGGTGGGGCTCAGCCTCTTCTGGCAGGTAACAAGTGGCAGGACAAGAGGAAATGCCCTCCAATTGTGCCAGGGTAGGTTTAGATTGGATATTAGGAAAACTTTTTCACCACAAGGGTTGTTAAGCAGTGGAACAGGCTGCCCAGGGAGGCGGTGGAAACACCAACCCTGGAGGTATTTAAAAGGTGTGCAGATGTGGCACCTGGGGATATAGTTTAGTGCTGGACTTGGCAGAGCTGAGTTAATGCCTGGACTTGATTATCCTAGAAGTCTTTTCCAGCCCTAATGATTCTATGATTCTATGTGATCCACCCACATGTGAGATTTTAGGTCATTTTGTTCATTAGCATTTTTGTAGCCACTGAAATCAAGGCACAGTATCACAATATTCATTTAGATGAGTTCATTATCTTTCCTCCCTCCACCACTAATTCTTACTCTGCAGAGGAAAAAAGCGAAGGCAGAGGTGCTCAGTAACTCACTAAATTAGTTGCAGTCCTCAAAGCAGGGTGAAATAAAATAGGACTAGAAATAGGCAGAGAGTGTATTTTTATATTCCTTTATAGATTTCTTTGTTCATGAAGCTTCTGGTTTGTAAGCACCTCCCTGCTTGGGTCTTTTTTTATTCTATGTTGTGATTTTATGTTTTCTTTTCTCCTCTGGACAATAGGTTATTTAACTTCTCCCTACCCTTTCCCCTCCCCATTCTGTTGTCTCTGCTGTCTTTTTATAGCTTTGTTTGGCTGATTTGGGTTTGCATGATTTATCACTCTAATAACCTCTTCCACAATGGTGACAGGGAAGGTGCCATGGAGGGTGGAAAACTCTTTCTTCTTTATTGTTGTCTCCCGTGTGATCTGACAGGCTGGGAGAGCAACACAAAAGTGGGAGGGATGGAAATTGGAGGCACTGGAGCTGCCAGAATCCCCCCCCTCCCTTTTTAACATTTCTGCCAGGTTTTCTAGAAATGACAAATCCTTCCACCCCTTTTCTTGAGCCTTTCAGGGGCAGAGGGTGGGGCTGAGTGGCAGTAGCAGGAGAGGGTGGCCAGAGAGAGAAAATAGTTACAGTCTTGATGTGACAATTGAGATGTGCAAAGGCTTCACCTCAGAGGAAAGTCCAGAGTAGTTGTGGTTTGGCTGTAAGAGCCACATAATTCAGAATGGCTTGTTCTATGGGAGAGGGGTGAGAGGAGAACAGCTTGTGTGGCTGTTCTGGGTTCTGGTCTATTTAATCTCTGCAAGGGGGAAAAGACACCAAAGGAAGGACTTAAAGGAATGAAAATAAGACTAATGTTTGGTCTTCTATGGCTTGGAAAATTCTGAGCTATTACAACATCAAATAAGCCAAGCCCTGTCACTGTTTTCTCTCTTTTTTATGCGAAGCACAGAGCAGCCAAAGGCCAATGGCCTGTTCAACTACTTTAGAGCAGCTTTGTTTCACCTTCACACTGAAAAAATGAGCACAGCACTGATATTGTCCATTTTAGAACATATCTTTGCTCATTTACTGTTTCTGAGCTCCTCTCCCCTCATGCATCTGCTCATATGTCCCTTGCTTTAAATATTGCCATTTCTTACCCCACTGTTAAATATTTTCCACCACCCTCATGGTGCCCTTAAGATGTTTTTGTCATAGTTTTCCACATTTTTTTCCTTTGAAAATGCCAAAATGAGTTCTGGCTCAGGAGAACCGCCAACTTGCCAAACTGGCAACCAGGCCCTGTTTTCCAAAGGACTTAGATTATAAATTTTTCCCAGTTAGGAGGTCTGTTTTCAAAATTGTATTAAACCCCAGTACTCATAGCAAGAAGCAACTTACATCACCTTCAGAATTTTTTTTAAAATGGCCCATGAGTGGTCAAGGTTTCTTAAGATCATGACTTTAGGATGTATTTATAACATCAGAAGTTTTTTTGGCTTATTTTTGTATGTTACCATCTCGCCTCTGTTCCCACAGCTCGGCTCTGAGAGACAAGGTAAATGTCACTACGTTCCTCTCCTCTTTTGTTTTGCATGGAATCATGGAATGGTTTGGATTGGAAGGGACATTACAGATCATTTCCTGGGACACCTTCCACTATCCCAGCTTGCTCCAAGCCCCATCCAGCCTGACCTTGAACACTTCCAGGGATGGGGAATCCACAGCTTCTCTGGGCAATGTATAATTCAGGGTTCCAGTCTATTAGAGCACAGACCAAGCAGTTGCCACTAAGTCTGTCAGGGCTGGCTCTGATTGAGCTCCAGAGAATCAGTTCTGCCTCTCCCTCCATTGTTCCTCACTGATATTTAATGGCTCTTCACAATCCTTTTTTGTTTCTCTGCGGGGTCCTCCTACATAACCTGGACTCGGCTCATGTCCTGCCATTTCCCTTCAGGGCACGAGAGGGAATGTTGATGGCTCAGGTAGTTGGTGAGAGTAAGGAGAAATCTTCCTCCTGAAACCTGGGAACACCACTCTGCATGCCAGCTGCATCCCAAAGGCATCAAAACTGGCAACAATATGGGTTTAGGCCTTTTTGAGCCCTTTTACCCGTGGTTTTGAGTGCATTTGAAAGATCTGCTCTGCCTTCTGCTGCAGGGAAAGAGAAACCAGGAAGGATTATCTTTTTCTTTTTTCT